>JACEGR010005088.1:0-77893 GCA_014170235.1 Listronotus bonariensis | reverse complement strand
CTTAAATCACTAAAGTTTTTCTTTCAAAATATAAAAGTTAACGTCACTTTATCTGACAGTATAGAAGATATTTTCTAGAGCTTTAAGAAAATACCACATTAAGTATATCTAGCTTTATTAGTTTCGGAAATATGGCCATCTAAATCAGGTATTTAGGTAATATTTAATGTACCGTCATTTTGTAGTAGGAGAAGGTATTGGTTCTGTATTTTAGGGTTATAAAGTACTCGCCAGAAGCTTTAAAATGATGTATCACTCGACATTTTGTAAAATGTTCCCCTCAATAAATATATTTCGGCGGTTTTCCTAAATCTGTGTCTTTTCGCAAATAACTTAGGTGGTAAGTTTTTTAAATAAACACCCTGTAGGCATCTAGAAAGTATGTATACAGTGAGGTCCTAAAGTCCGTCGTCCCCTTTAACTTGTGAACCATTCGGTCTATTAGTCTGCATTTTTTAAAATACCAATTACAGCTCTAAATGTCAAAGTGACAGCTGGGAGCCAGCGAAAAAAATCGGTCATCATTTTAAAGCTTTTAGCGACTACTTTATAACCCTAGAATATAGTCTACTAAAAATGGCGGTACGTTTAAAATTACCTAATTTGGATGGCCATATTTCCGAAAGTAATAAAGTTAGATGTACTTAATCTGGTATTTTCTAAAAGCTCTTATAAAGATCTTTTAATAGTAATGCAATGGACAGGGTGTTTTATTAAAAAGTATATACTTTTGTCTTACCCTATATATTATCACCAATATTACCATTTAAAATATTTTTAAAAGAGTTACATAGAGTACCTTTAACTTAAGTAGGTTCGGGAATATAATTCACCAAAAGGTATTCATATAATTTTTAAAGTATCGTCATTTTGTAGCAGGTAAAGTTACTGACTTTTTTAGTTTAGGGTTACAAAGTAGTTGTCAGGAGCTTCAAAATGATATGCCATAAGACCTTACTTTCATTTAATTATATTTTTTCGCAATTTGGTGCTTAGCTGGCATCTTGACTGCTGTCATTGATATGTCAAAAAATGCAGTCTTTGGTCATAAATTTATCGTTTCAAGTTTCATGGAAATATGCCGAATGGTTTAAAAGTTAAATCGGGGGCGACAGACTTTAGGACCTCACTGCATATCCAAAGTGTCCGAAAAGGTGAGGTCATTAGTAATAGGGTTATAGAATGAGCCAAAATAACGTAACTACTTTATATAAAAAAGTTTTGGTTTTTATGTATGCATTTTTGACCCAGGTGACAAATTTGACATTTTGCTGTGACCGTTTGATTCTTTTATCATTTTTTACACTACTATTTATTTGAATTGATAACTTGGACCGTTTTTTATAAAAACAAATTTTAAATCCAGACATACCAACATTTATACGGCGTCGTAAATCCAGACATATCAATTTTTTGGGAAAATTATTAAAATATAGTAAAATCATAAAAAAGTGTTTATCTGTATTATAAAGTTTAAGAGGCTTGCAAAGACCATTTTTATTAATTTTACATTTCAATAATTTTTTTGAAGAAAAGAGATAAAGAAATAAAATGATTAGAAATTCTGTGTCCAAAATGCATATATAAAATGGAAAAAAATCGTCTTACCCTGAAAGAAGCATTAGTATAAGGTTATTTAGCTGCCCAGAAATCATTGTTATTGTGGCAACAGTTTCAAAGCTCAAATTTAGACAGGTTTTTGACGTGACAACGTCTTATAATTCGATGGACCCGACTGCACGCACCAAAAAACATGACTCATGTGCCGTTACTCTGCGCGTTCCATTTAAAGCTTAAAGTGCGAGCGAGAGCGCGGAACCAGCGACAAAGAGGCACAATCTCCGTGTCATTCGACATCTGTTTCTCTCTCACATCTACTTGAGTCAGCGTGCAGTAAAACCACAGCACTCTTTTTTAAGAGTTCTGTGAGTGAAACCCACCCGAAAACCAACCAAAAGTAAATGTGTTGTCAATTGTTTATAGCAACGATAATTGCGGCGATAAAGGTAATGATTCTTTTGACGTTGTCCCCTTCAACTATCGTCAGTAAACCGACTTTGCAGACAACCAATTTTTTATTTAAACTTTGAAGGACAATATTGCCCTAACGAAGCGCGAAAGACCTTTTTTATATGAAGTACTAACATTATTTGGCTTACTCTATCAACCTTATCATTTATGACCTTACCCTTCCGGACACTTTGTATTGCTGAAAGTAATAATAGGGTTAATTACAGTGCATGCTTACGGGTTGCTAAGAATAACAGATCGTACAGTTTGTTCTCTAACATTGCATGTAAATACCAAAGTATCTTTTGGATCTGGAACTTTTATTGCATTGCCTTTAAGTATAAGTTTTAGTGGTTCTTTACTTTCCTTGATTATACATTTTGCCTAAAAAGTAAATTACCAGTTTATTTATACTTTTTAGTAGTCACATAATTTAAAAAGTCGGACAAAGAAAATTTTGTTAAAATTTAATTTTAAAGAACTTTTCGGTTTTTTGACCAATTTAAATTATCTTTTCGTTTAGTGGTAGCTTTTTTTATTATGATTATCATTTAATATGGGGATTGCAAACAGTTTTATAAAATTAGGTGTCATACAGAAAAAAGCCAAATGTTGTATTTTGACCCATATTTTCGAACACCCTGTGTAAAAATTTAATGTCACAATTTTTACCAGTGTATTGATATTAAAGCCAGATCTTTTTTACATTACGATTATATGGTATCTCTATTCTCAAAGGAAATACACATTTTTAAAAAAGACAATGAAATTTTGATGTAAATATACTTTTATACCTTTGTAAAATTATTATTTTTTATGATAAAAAATAAATACAAATATTAGTTTGTTAAGTTAGTTTTGTTGTTTCCAAATCAAAAATCAGATTTTTGTTATCTCTTAAGATATATAGGGTATGATAAAAAGTGTGATTTAAAAAATAACACCCTGTTTATTATACAGCAGCACAAACTTTTTATTATTGATTTTACAAAAAAGTATTCGTTATAAAAACTTCTGCATGGTGTAAAACCCAATATGCAATCATCAAATATTAATTATTTGCAGTGGTATATGAGGTATGTTGAAAACTGTTAATTTTGCTCAAGGGAAAGTTTGACCTTTATTTTTGACAATATCATTTTTTTTTATAAGAAAAAGTTATTTTACTTACAAATACGCAATTGTAACTATTTACTAAGAAAAATAAACTTCAGCTCGCATCATTGGGAATTTGTACCTCGTATACCACAGCAAAAATTAATATTTGATGATTGAATTTTAGGTTTTAGGCCATGCAAAACTTTTTATAAAAATACCTTTTTCGTAAAATCAATAATAAAAAAGTACCCATGGTAAAAACTGAACTATATTTTTTAGTAAATAGTCAAGTTTGCATATTTGCAAGTAATTTTTAATTCTTAACAACTTTTTTGTATAAAAAATCAATATTGTTAAAAGTAAAGGTACTTGTCCCTTGAACAAAATTCACATTTTTTGACATGCCTCATTATAACACTGCAAAAAATTCATATCTGATAATTGAATTTTAGGTTTTAGACCATGCAGAACTTTTTATAAAGAATAATTTTTTTCGTAAAATGAATAATACAAAAGTTTCCCATATGGTCAAACTTAAGTAGACACGCTATATCACCAGTAAAAATATTTTCTAGACTTTTAAAAAATGGCACATTTGAAATACTTATATTTATTACTTTTGGATATATGACCATCCAATCCTAAGTTTCCTCAAATTGTTTGCATTATAGACTATATTACGACTATCATAATTAAATTATATTGTTTTCTTAAAAATATGTATTTTCCTTTAGTATAGAGATATTGCTATAAATTAAAAACAGAAATGTAAAGAAATGATGGGGCTTTAATATCCAATTCACTGGAAAAAAAAATGGTGACGTTAAATTATTCCACATGGTATTTGAAAATTTGGTTCAAAATACAACATTTGGCTCTTCGCTGTATAACACCCACATCCATAAAACTTTTTGCTATTCCTATATAAAATAATGATAGAAGCAGCTACAACTAAACCAAAAGTGTATTAAAATCGTTCAAAAAATTTGCAGTAGGCTAGAATATATCCTATGCCATGGCTGACAAATAATCTGTCACAAATCGGGAATATTAAATTTATTGGTTGTATTGATATACATCGACAAGAAAGTTGCTTTAAAAATGTTTTCCAGTCATGTATATCAACAGTCGTAGAAAAAGTATGGCATGCAACTCGCACGGCATACTCATTTCCTCTCGTATGACTTACAGCACTCGCCAGCAGCTCTTGCTGCAAAAGTCATAATCGTGGGAAATACGTAACATTTCTTGTTTGTCCCAAAATATACAGCGTGTCTACTTAGGTTCGAACCATATGAACAACTTTTTATTATTAATTTTAAGAAAACGTTATTCCTTACAATTAGACATTAATTCTTTGCAGTGGTATGTAAAAAAATATAAATTTTGCTCAGGAAGAAAGTACCATTATGTTTCATAATATCGAAAAATTTTGTAAGGAAAAGATGTTTGGGATTAAAATTTTCCATTAAATAAGTAAATTTGTTTATTTATATATTTTGACATACCATGTTTATCACTGCAAACTATTAATATCGGATGACTGCACTTTAGGTTTTAGACCATGCAGAACTTACTTTTAATAAAAAAAAGCTCTTTCATATGATGCAAACTTAAGTAGACACGCTGTACTATTTTTCCAACTTACCTTTATTCTATATTCACATTTTTCGTGTTTCTGGAGTAAAGGTTACTTTTATTTTCATATCATTTTTAGGCATCACAAATCCTTGTTTTGGTTCCATATCGAATATATTTTTTTATCTTCTATGTGCCAATTAAAACTAAAAATAAATGGATTTAATATTCTTGTTAATGTATGCATACAAAATATTCTTTTAATTAATCGGCCTATTAGTGTTTTTAAAAATTAGGAGGTTCGGTGAAAAAGTGGTACAAGAAAAATTTTGTGAAAGTGAGTGATAAATGCAGCAATATGCTGCGTATTGTTTCAGTTAAAATTTGCCGTATTCTTAACAAAAAAAGTCCGGATTATAGAGGATCTCAGGCGGTACTTTATAATCCGAAAAATTCGATAGTCCGACATTGCCTTGCAAAACTTGTGTCGGATTACCGCATGCCCACTATATTTATTAGCAGATCAATTAGGTTTAGTTCAGCTGCCCATTTTAAAGCAATTATATTTATTGGAGGAGCCGGCCGGCTTGACCTTAGAGGTAGAGGCCCAAGAGGGGATGTCGAGATTGACTACAGCGCGTCAGATTAATATACCGAAGGATACCTTGTACCCGGTTAAGTACCTCCACCAAATGATCCCCGTATACAGGGCCGATCGTAAAAACAAAAATATAAGTATAGGAAATTTTCGAGGGCGTCGGATTAGGGTAGGGTCAGTTAATTACATGCAAAACAGTGTATATTCCATTAATCTGACAATTTGAAAAAGACGCAAAGAAAGCGGAGGGCTACAAACATAATTCAAGGATAACGAAAAATATATAATCCGATACGATCGGAACGATTTCTACAAGCCGAAATAGTAACAGTATGTTTTGGACATATTTAAAAATCTATAGCTGCTTTCCCCACCGATAAAACGGTATACATTATATAACATGTTTTTCTTCTTATCATCTAAGATTTGCAACCCAATTGGTCTCTATGACGCTCGAGTAAATCCCCATTTAGCATCGGGGGCTCCCCTACTATAGACACCTCCCCCGAAGACAAATTGAAATATATTTTGTTTTATACGTGCGCTAGTTTTTCTAATTGTGCGCTAGCTATATTGATATTGCCTTAAATATTAGCATTATTTTGCTCACGATCAATTGTGCGTTATCAAGCTTTTACACTATACCCGGAGCTGTGTGTGGTCCAAAAGGCACAAACTCATTTAATAATTTTTGATAAATGAATCTATTACTTTTTGAAATAAAATTTTTAAACACATAAATAAAAACAAACTTCTGCTTATTTTATATTCACTTCCGGATTAACCTATAGGCAAATTAAGCAATTGGTTAGGGTATCACGCTAAGAGAGGCACCACAAAGGAGGTACCCGGTATAAAGATTAGAAAAGAAAGTTAATGTTTTTAAAAGGTGAGGACCTTTTTTAGTCCTTAATAGTTTTAAAAGTATCTATGGGTAGGGGGCACCACAGGACTGGATGCTTAGAGCTACAGGTAGTCCTAATCCAGCACTGTTTATATTAAGGAAACATTTTTAAATTATATAACTTATTGTATGTTTATTTGTCTATGTTGCATATGTGTACCTTTAACTGCAAAAAGCCATTTAAATAAAAGAAAAACAATAGATAATTTATGGCACAAAAAAATTACATTGGTACTAGGAACTTCGTACGGGGATTTATTAATATTTCCTTAGCACACAACAGAAAGAAAAAATAAAAATAAACAATTTTTTTATTAAGTTCCCATAAACTGTTAACAGCACTATGAAAAAATATTGCTTAGTAATACAGGTTCGTTTTTAAAAGCGCATAATTTTTTCGATAGGATTTGGGAAAAAATGGCCACGCTCAGGCCCCAAGTCCCTACTTCTATACCGTTTGGTGTATTTTTATAAAACTTGGAACGATAATTTATGACCAGGGTTTGTATTTTTTGACATATCAGTGACAACATTATATGTCAATGTGACAGCTGAGGGCATTTAAAAAAAAATATTAAATTTAAAGGAGGTGTTCTAGTACATAATTATTTTAAATCTCCTCATGAGTACTTTATAATACTAGAATATAAATTAATATTATATTAAGTATTTTCTTTGAAGTTCTTTTTTAGATTTTTTAATGTAGGACCAAAATTATATATTTAAATGTATCACCCTGTATATTCGACTAATAAAAAAATCAAATATATAATTTTTAATTATATCAAAAATATTGGTAAAAATTATAAAAAAACCTGTAAACCCACAGCCCTTATTAATAATATTAAGAGGTCCCGCATGTTAAATTTTAATTTCCCATAATAATTAACACAGGAAAGCCTGTTTTTTTTTTTGAGTTTACAATTTTATAACTCTAATGGTTTATTTAAAAAGCTAGACCAAATAATTATCTTGTATAAAATTGAACGCTCTACAAATATGCTTTCTTATAATTTTTTGCTAAAACGCGTTTTGAAATTTTTTAACTTATAAATTATATTACTTCCTTATTATTTTACAATTTGTTGACGGAACTATTAAGTTTATCAAAAAAATTGTAATTTTTTTGTATTCTATTTTTTAAATCTCATAGATGCTTTTATTTAACTGTCAAACTAATACTATCGTATTTTAATTTTTCAATAATTTTTTTGGCAAAAAATAGTTTTATTTATTTTTTTCCTAACTTTGTCACATAAGAGCAGTTTTATTACAGTTCTAAAAATTTTTCTTGTATTCGCTGATAAAAAGTAATTAGTATTGAAATTGTTCTTCATGTGTTTTCCCACACTTATTGTACTCTAAAGTTCGATCAACGCTACCCCACGTTCCACAATATCATTAACCACAGTCAATTTATTAAAAAACTTACACATTTATTATAACTTTTATCAAGAGGCCAAAAATTTACATCTTTTTCCATAAAATTATAAATTAAATTAAACGCTGTGAAAATAAACATAGAATCTTTCGATACAAAGTCACTTATATCAAACTGCAAAAATAATTTTGATTTATTAAAAAATTAGGATACGATGGTATTAAGAATTTAACAGTTAAATTAAAGAATCTGTACCAAAAAAACACAAAAATTTGACAAAACTTTTTGATAAACATAATAGTTTTGAGAAAAAAATTTGAAAAATTGAGAAAATATTATAAATAATTTTTTTAAAGTTGAATAACTTTGCTTTATCAAAAAATTATATAAAAGCTTTTTTGTGGAGCGTTTAATTTTATACAAGAAAATTATTTGATCTAGCTTTTCTAAACAATTATTAAAGAGTTGTAAAATTTTAAACTAAAAAAACAAGCTTTCCCATTAGTACAGGAAATGAAGCTTTAAAAATATAAAACCTGGCAATTCCTGGTCCTGCATGGATTAAATTGAAATTTTAACAGAAGGTAGGGAATAGCCCAAGGATCAAAACCTATATTGAGCCAAAACCTTGGGGGTGGATGCAACCCCCCTAGGGGGTGAAATTTTTTATTAATAAAAGAAAGGCCTCATTAGGTGTTTTAAAACAGATTATATGAGTTTTCTTTAAAATGGGCAGCATTTTCCCGTTATTTTATTTTTAAATCTATCAAATTTTACATTTAAGGAAAAAAGCTAACCATTACCACGCCGTATCTTTGTTCGTATTGGTCGTATAAAAATAACAATAAAACATTTTTTTATCTTTTAAAAACCTACGATTATTCTTTTTGCAGTTTTTTTAATAAAATGCATAAGTTACGAGTTATTCGCGAAAACCCCATCAAAATTGTCGTTTTTTTTTGTCGTAAAATTATTACTTTAAATTCTGAATAACTTGAATAGTATCAGTTTTACGAAAAAGACATTAAGAACATTTTTTGCTTTAAACCTACAATTTTGCTATGTACAGTTTTTTTTTATTAAATGTATAATTTTTGAGTTATTCGCGAGAAACCCATTAAACCGTCGATTTTTTTGTCAAAAAATTGTTACTTTCAATTGTAAAATAACTTGAAAAATATTAGTGTTATGAAAACAATGTATGGAACATTTTTTGCTAAAAATTACTTTTCTAATTGATTTTTGTGGGTAAAATGTGTCCCCTAGGGGGGTGGTGGCAACCACCCCTAGGGTTTTGGCTCCCTTTGGTCCGATATAGGTTTTGTACCTTGGACTATTTTTTATATTGTGTTAAACTTTTAAGTCGATTCATGCAGGACTAAAAAAATTGCCAGGTAAAATGCTTCATTTCCTGTACTACATGTTAATCATCTGGAAAAATAAAATTTAAGATGCGGGATCTTTTAATAGTAATATCAATGGCTATGGCTTTTACGGTATTTTTGTGTTACTTCTAACAATATTTTCGGTATAATAAACAAAAGAAAATAGTCAGTTACTTTTTTAATCAGTCTACTATATAATATAGCATCATTAAGAGGGTCTTTAAACGGGCTTTAAGAAAACATGACATTTATTATATCTAACGTTATTATTTGCGGAAAATTAGGCAATCAGGTAATGAAATTAAAGAACCGCTATTTTGTAGTAGGTAAAGGTATTGACTTTACATTCTAAAATTATAAAATAAATAATTATAACTTATAATTAACAAATTATAAAGTACCTTTTAAAAGCTTAAGATAATTTTCTACAAGACACCCCATTTTTTCCTTAAAAATATTTCAAAAGTGCGGTTACCTGTCACACTTAGATTAAAAGTTTTCACTGATATGTCAAAAAATGAAGACTTTACTTATAGACTACTGTTCTAAATTTATTTATTAATTAAAATATATAAAACATTACGGGGACTTTAGGTCAACAAATCAAACAAATTCTATAATTATGCCAAAAAAATTCCACTATAATTCAATTCAGGGGTACCCCAGAAAAAAATCACTTGAATTGCCATGGTAACGCAAGTAAAATTACACATTGGTTAGTCCAAAAACAGTAGTGCGAAATTTTCATGGTAAACTTATGTATAAAGAGTGACCCAAAAGTATGCGAAGATTATCAACTTTATTTTATTTAATGAAAAAGCCCATTTATTATTATGTATATATTTTTGTTAAAGATAAGGTGGCATTTTAACATAGTTATCAGTTGCTATGGTGAAGTTGCTTTTTAAATTAGAACTTTTTTACTTTGGGCACTATAAATTAATAAAAACACCCGAACAAAAAACCATTCCTTTGGTTTAAAAGTCAGTCCCCGGAGTAACTTACTAGAGGCATTTTTAAATATTGATCCGATGGGTTGGGAGGGTTGGGTAGATCCAATCAGCTGTTTTTAAGATTCACTTGGGTTCTCGTTATTTTCTGAACACCCTATGTTATATCTGGCCTTCATTCATCGGTGTCAAAACAAAACATAGCCCTGTGTCATGGTAAACTTATGTATAAAGAGTGACCCAAAAGTATGCGAAGATTATCAACTTTATTTTATTTAATGCAAAAGCCCATTTATTATTATGTATATATTTTTGTTAAAGATAAGGTGGCATTTTAACATAGTTATCAGTTGCTATGGTGAAGTTGCTTTTTAAATTAGAACTTTTTTACTTTGGGCACTATAAATTAATAAAAACACCCGAACAAAAAACCATTCCTTTGGTTTAAAAAGTCAGTCCCCGGAGTAACTTACTAGAGGCATTTTTAAATATTGATCCGATGGGTTGGGAGGGTTGGGTAGATCCAATCAGCTGTTTTTAAGATTCACTTGGGTTCTCGTTATTTTCTGAACACCCTATGATATATCTGGCCTTCATTCATCGAGTGTCAAAACAAAACATAGCCCTGTGGCTTTGTTTTGGTCGTGCAGTTATTTTTAAAGATGTTTACAATATTTAAATAATCAAAAAATAGCAAATTATTGTTTTTTATACTTTTTTCACTTGTACTTCACTAATAAACATGAGATAAATCATTAAAACCAAAAAAACTAAACAGCTGATTTTGACAGATCTGTTTAACCCGACTAACCCTGGCTTTAACCTGGGTCAGTAGGATCCAATCCAACGGGATTAACAATTGGTAGTTTTTGGGATGTACTTCTTTCTTTTTTACAAATACAAAAAAACATTTAGAAAAGAATGGTTTAAAGTTTTAACGTCTAAAAATTGTATGATTATGTGGTCGACAGTCGTTCGGTTACACGAACCTTTCCGAAGTTAAAATGAGAACAAAATAAGGCACGACCTAAAACGGAATAAATAAAGCCAGACACAATCCTTATTAAGGAGTCCTTATCCTATCATGCAACTGCGCAAACTCAGATGTCAAAATACGGCTGGTAATGTTAGTGCCTAGCCTTATTTTGTTGTGCAATAATTCTCTAGTATAAATATAAAGTGCGCAAAATATAGGTTGACTATCCCTATACATACCAACATACCCTTGTAGTTATTTGTAATTGATGTGTTTAAACTTTAATAAATCATACATTTTAGTTTAATAGTTTATTTTAAATTTAATGTTTTATTTCAACCATGAACACCAAAATGAGTACTACCTTGTTAGTTTTATTATCCTTTTAGGGGTATTTTTATAAAGTCTACTGAAGCAACGCTCTGCGTACCTTGCCCTGAGCCCTGCAAACCTATTTCATGCCCTTATGGACAGATATTGGAATATAGCCAATTATGTGGATGTTGCCCAACATGTGTAGATGTTTCCCAACCAGGTGGTAAGTATTAATTAGGTATTCTATTTACATGAGCTAAATTACTTATTTTTTATTTTTGGTTTTTATTTTTTGTTGTCTATGGATACTTTTTAAAATGAATTATGAAACGATATAAATAAAATAAATGACACCCAAAATAGTAGTTTTAGTTGCATATAAGGAAAAAAATACAAAAAACTTAGTGGCGGACGTTTTCTTTTTGTTTTATATATTATATGGGCTGTGATGTCATTAATCTAGTTAAGGCTTAGCGCCTTATTACTTTAAATAACTGTACCAAATTAAAACCTATTCGGATGAAAGATATTTAAGATATTTATAAAATATCGACTTTTATAACATATAATCTTGTTTTTTATTACCTTTGGTAAATAAATATATTTTTAGGAAAAGGAGAGCTTTGCTTTTTCTTTGACACATTAAAACGAAAATGTAAAGCAAACTTAACATGCAAATCCAATTTCTGGTTTGAAGCCTATAGATGTCAATGAAGAGAATAGCTATATTGTAAAACGTAAATGGATGATGGAATATGAAACTTAGTTTTAAAAACCCTATTAACATTAAATATCTATTACAAGAAAATTTATATGTTTTATTTACAAAAAAAACACAAACCATATAAATTAAAATATGCTATTTAATATTATTATTTTAATAGTGTAACATTTAGAGAATAATATTTATATCTATCCCAAAGTTAATTTAACAACCCTCTACAGTATGGTTATGTATAAACATGACTATAGACGCTTCGTGGTCTGAGAGGCGAGGAAGAGCATACAGTGACCGGTCAAAAGTTTGCAGCATATGTATATTTTTTTAAGGGGCTTTGCACTTTTCCTGTTAAATATGGACTTAAGGCAAGGCAAAAATTGATACACGTATAACGCGTGCGACGCGACGCAGCGCGTACTTTTGCACTTATGAAATTAAATTATACAGCGTAAAAGACGTTGATTTTTGTGACAGTGAAATAGTTTCTCGCGTCCCACGTGTTAGACGCGTTTCAATTTGCGGCTTGTCTAAACAGCACTCAAGTCGACCTGGTGTATTTTAAGGTTACCACGACAGCTACTATGTGGGATGTGGATGTGGGGATGTGATTATTCCCTTCTCTCGAGAGAAAGGTCACAACTCCTAAATTGAAAAATAAGAGCCCTGGTGTATTCCAATGTTATCACGACAGCTACCCTAAGGTGTCGAGGCTAGGGTAGTTGTCGTAGTAACCCTGGAATACACCAGACCGATATGGGTGCTGTTTATATGGAGACCATATCTTACAAAAAAGTGCAATGATTTCTGAATAATAAAATCAAGAAATTACATATTATTGAAAAAAAATATATCTTGGAATACAAAATTATTAAATCGCTTACTTTACAATTGTTTTAAAATATTTAATGATCCCATGAGAAAATATATTCTGTGAAATTTTTCATATTGTCATACATTATTTAAATGGTAAAATTGGGCTTAATTGCTTATTATTAATTGTTTAAATGATTATAACCTAATAAATAGTCGTTTTTGTTTGAAAAATAGTTAAAAATAAAAATGTATTTGTTAAAAAAAAATTGTTTAAACACTTTTGGTTTAAAAAATGTCTGCCCAAAATACAAGATGGCATCATGTATCGTCGTAATCAGCATTTATTTATTCTAAACATGATTCCGCAAAAAAAATCTATGATCATAATTTTTGATACATCGGCGCCCATACGTCTATGAAGGAAACTTTAATCATTTTAAGATTTTTTTTCAAAATTTCTCTTTCTTAAGCCAAGTGTTTAAAAAATATTTGCGTAATGTAAAAAATTAAAAAACGTATTTTTTTTTTTTACTTTAAGCTTTAACTTTAAATTTTGACATAAAATTAAATTCTTTACATTATATACTTACATAATTTTGTCATATTTTGAAAATTGAAGGTACTTTACTCTTAGCCATTTTTCATATTTTTAACACCTATCCTGGGACACACTGAATATCTACAACACCAAGCTTACAGCTTAGAGCTGAAGATATCATGAAACTTTCCAGAATAAGAAAAAGATAATGGTATACTTTTTTAAAGTTCTTTACCGTATTTTTCAGTGCTAGTACAATTTACAGGGTATTTCATTTCAAACATGCATTTTTTTCCATCTCTACTAAGAATGGCCATATTTCCAAAACCATTAATGTTGTATTTTTTGAAAACCCGGTAAAATATCTTTTATAGATATTTTACACTCTTTAACTTTAAAACAGGATTGTAAATTGTTTATAATAATTTTAAATTATAAAGAGCGTTAAGAATGCTACTAGTTTACCAATTTAAACAATTATGTAATTTAACAAATTTGAAAAAGTTTCTGGTAGCTGTATCCTTAGGCTTTACCTGATATTTTGCTGGCTTTTTCAAAATAAAGTACTACGGTAAAACATATTTAAGAAAAATATCTTGAAGATTGCATATTGCGCCAATACGGGCGATCTCTGTATATTAATATCTACTTGTTAGTGTTCAACACCTAATAAAAAGCATCAAGCGTGTGGTATAGTAGTATAACGCAGGGATGGCGAACCAATGGCACGCGACGTACAATTTTGGGCACACGAGTGTGTTGGATGTTTTTTTTTCTTAAAATATTATTCAGCGGCCGGAAGAAGAAAAGGATGAAAGTTTTAAGTGGAAGAAATTTTTATTGCCTTTTAAAATGTTTACTCAATTTAAAATATTTCAGGGCAGGCGTGGGACATTTTTGTACATTTTTTTACAAAAATGGCACGTTAATACAAAAAGGTTTGCCATCCCTGGTATCACGTGTATAGCCGCAATTTGTATACAAATAAGCATTAATCAGAGAATAATAAAGTAAAAAAAAAGTTCTAAATTTAGCCTCTTTACAATTATCTAGATATATAAGTAACTTCGTAATACATTTAAATATTTATACTTTATTCTAAAAAATATAAAAAACAAATTTCTATGGAAAAATATAAACTACTTTTCTTCAATAAATAAAAATACATTTATTTTTTCTAGACACATAGTTTATTATTTTACACAACAGTTTTATGGCTAGTGGTAATTATAACATTATAATATTATACTGCATTTTCAAATGTGTATTATTTATACAGAGTGGTCCACCATATTCGACACGGTCTGTAGCTGGATAGTCATGAAGACTTTAAAAAACCTTTACCAAGTGTCTAAATCTACTCGTTTATATATTATTTGATTTTTTTAAGGCAGAGGTGCAATAAAATTAATTTAATTTTAACACTATTGACTCTTTAAACTTTAAAATTTGTTACAAGATTAGAAAAAGTCTGTAATATAAAGCCGCGTACAGACCGAGACAACGCAATCCAAGGCACATGTGGGTACAGATTTAAAGGTGTTCGATTCGGTGAGTACGGCGCGAGCAAACATAAACCAACAGTTTCCAAGGTTGGCGTTGGAGTTTGATTGCGTTCGCTTCTTGATCGGTACATCAAATGAAAGTTTGATTCGGTCTGGACCATATAGATAACCTACATTTAGATCCGCAGTGGCAAGAAGCATTTTTGGATTTTTACGACCTCGCGCAGTAAAAAAATGGATGGGTGGACGAACATGCGCACTTAAAAGCCATGGCAAAATACAAACACCGGCACCCCGTACCCTTTGTCCGCGGTCTGACCGTGACGCTCATTAGCTACCGTACTTCGAACAGAAAACCAGGAAGCCGCGCCGTCAACAAAGTCTTTCCGATAATGCGGATAGTCTGTTTGGCGCCAGGTGCGTTTACCCTCAACTTGCTTGCGCACAAACCGTTTTTTCGCCCATGAAATGTAACTTTTGTTTCGCGCAGGTTATAACATTGGCAATCCATCGAGATCAGTGGTCTGGACAGGATTTGTTGCGCGTTTAGTATTTAGTGGTTTGTCTGCTTTTGATGAGGGGACACTGGTGTTTTTTTTTTATTTCTTGATGTTTGGGAAGTGGACCGATGCATTAAGTAAGTAAGAAAAACTATCGGCGCAGCATTTATACGTGAAGAAACTGAAGTGTTAAAGAAAATAAATAGCTTGTTAAATTCACTACTTTGACTTAACATTATTATTTAAAACCCTGCATTCGCTCACAATAAATCGTTCTCGTCGGTCGACATTGCTTGACTATCTAGCACCGAACTTTATTCCATGCGGTTCAACTCAAATCTCAATTTGATGTGGACGAGCGCATTCCAATTCCTTTCAACAACAAACGCTAACGTCACATGTGCTTGCATTCGTTTGCTCGGCGTTGGATTTTCGGTCTGTACGCGGTTTAAAGGTCGGGCCTCACATAACCGCAACGAGCCCGTGGCCGTGCGTTTCCCCTGGTAAAATGTAGGGGGATGCAGTGCAAAAATTTTGTATTTATTCAAACAGCAGTAATATAAGTCAATTATACCACACTTTAAATTACACCTGATCATGGATTAAATCTTTACAAATAAGGTAACAAAGTTTAAAGATGTGGCTACATATAACCACACCGAGGCCTGCACCGTAGCACGGCCGTGTATCGGTTTTAAAATGTATCGTTGTAACTAAATGCCATAGGCTTAATATCACCGTTTCATGCCCGACCACATACCCCGCACCGCATTTTAACAAGTATACAAACATTCGTTTATTTGATTTATCGAAATATTAATTTAAAAAAAACCATAAAACAAAAGATTAAAATGAATTTGTAAGTTTTACTCACATATGTAACAATAAAATTAATTTTACACTTTTTTATATTTATAAAAATATTTTCTCTTGTATTGTTTGTGTACAACTAACTTTTAACCATGAAGTAATAAACTGAAATAAAAGTTGACACCCGTAAACTCAAACTTATTTCGGGGAACATCGGCGCTATTCGATCAACGTATGATTTCATTTGCTGGGCATGTTTCAGATCGTACGAGACACGGTCGTGCTACGATGCGGGTCTTGTGGGACATCGGTGCGGTTATGTGTGCCTAGACTTTTGCCTATAAATACTACACTTAAAATTTGGAAAAAGGGAACAGCAATAAGTAGAAAAATCTGTTTTATTTAAACATGAGATATACATACATAAAAGAATAGACTTAGCTATACAAAAAGGCTTTGTATATTTATGAGTGCATAAAAAGTGCTTTTGAATTTTTTCCGAATTAATTATAAAATTATAAATCAAATAGTAATAACTAAATAATTTTAAACGGAACACCCTGTATTTTTACATCAAATTACTACAAATAAAATACTCCTGTTAAATGGTTTATAAGTTGCCTATACCTATTTCCTGTACTTTTTAGTAAATATCGTATTTTATTTGTCATCATATGATGTAAAAAATACAGCGTGTTCTATTTAAAATAAGAGATTTATTGCTATTTGATTTCCTAAAAGTAAAATTATTTTTGTATACCCTGTGCAACATTTGATCTTGATATGGCCCAAGTATGATATGAAAGGCTCTTTACAACTTTCTAACAAAGTTAAACTTTTAAAGTGATAATAGTGTTAAAGTAAATTTAATTTAATTAAACCTCTGAATTAAAAAAGTAAATATCACAAAAACAAAAATAGATACTTAGTACTATTATCAAACTTAAGTTATTTTTTTATGTAGAATCTTAAACCGTCATAAAATATAATAAAACCCCATAGTTATTTAGCTACAGACCGTGCCAAATATGGTATATACCTTGTATAATAAGAGTTAAAAATATTTAATAAAAAAAATAGCAACTACAAAGTATAAAAAATTTGACGTATTACAAACTATAAAACAATAACATCGTGTTTATTTATACCTAGTTTATATAACATATTTTGTTAATATTATTTCATTTATATCGCAAACATCATAATGAAAACTTTAATAATTATTTTCCAACTATCCATTCTAGGGATATTTGATATGTCAACTGAAGCACTTACATGCTTACCTTGCAATGTAGCCTGCCCTTTAATTTCATGCCCCTATGGAGAGATACAATATAAGTGGATATGTATGTGTTGTCCAAAATGCGTAAATGTTTCCAAACCGGGAGGTAAGTAAATAATTAAAAGTTCTTTAATATTCAGTTCAGTGTACGAAAATAAACTAGAACTAGTGTGAGAAAATCTATAAAGCAAAACCCCTTGGTTCACTTTAAAACCAGAACTAACCGCATTTGAAATAGCAATATAAATATGAGAGTTAAGATAGAGATAGGTATTTAAATGTTTTAAAAATGTTTTGAACCCATATTAACACGAAAACACATTAAGTCAAGAAAGAAAATGAAAATTACCCATATTATAATGACTAATTTTATCCAGAATAAAGTAAGGCTAATAGGTAGATACGTTTTCTCTGGGTTTATCAATTTTCGTCAAATAGATATAGACAGGACTGGACTCACTTGACCTTTCCAAAATACTCTATTTAACCTCGTTGCAAAAAGAAATCTAATTTAGCCACAATTAAGCTAAAACGTTTTCTTGTAGACAAACTATAAGAAATGATTCGGTAAAAGCAAATCTGTCAGAAATTTGAGGACTTGAGGAATTAAAATTATTTTTGATACATAATGCTTCCCATTAAAGGTAAGCGCATATACGTCGGCATCGAACGGACGGTACGGATCAGAAAATATAGTTTTAGTGAAATAAGTGAAATGAAATTAAATCAAGCGGTGTACTCTATTTGCGGGCGGTTGGTACCGGATTTAAAAATCCAGCAGAATATAACCAGAAATTGCGTTAAAAAGTGTGCAAGTTTAATTTGGCCCACACTGTATATTTATCTAAAAACTGGGACATGGCACCCACACCAAATTTATACCAGATGCTAGTGCCTTTAAATGCACACTTTGGTAAAGAAAATTGGATATTTTTTAGATTACCCCCTCCCCCAGAAAAATCCAAGCATTAAAAGCAAATCCTCTGTTTGAATTTTTTTCGTAAAGATCAAATTTTGTCGAGAAATTCCAAATTTCGCTAAAATATCTACTTTTTTCCAAAAATAGGAGGAATCTCAAAAGTTTACATAAAAATTGTGAAGTAAAAAAGATCAACTGTTATAATGCTTTAAAAAAATACTTTTTTAAATTAAGAATTCGTCAATAAAAATTGAAAAATTGAAGAGATTTGGATTTTTTTAAGGAGGGGGAGTTATCCAAAAATTAACTTTTTTTTCGCAAATTTCAAAATTAAAGTTTTCTTTACCAAAAGTATTTCTCTTATGACACTCGCATCTGATATAAATTTGTATGGATCCCATGCCCCAGTTTTTAGATATAGTCATTTGAAACTACGACAGTGGTCTACCAATTCTATATTCTTAAGATACAGTGTGTTTGTTTTGTATAAATGCTTTAAAATTTTGAAGGCAACTATTTTAGAAGGTAAAATTTGTTGGTTTAGATTTATTCTCCATGTAATTTTGTTTTTTATGTAAAATAATTTTGACCTTTTTTTTTTCAGCAAAAGGAGAGCTTTGTTTATTTTTTCGGAACCTTATCAAGAAAATGTGAAGCAAATCTAAAATGTGTATTCGACCCATTATTTTTTATCTATACCTGTCAGTGAAAAATACACGAGAAAAATAATTATGTACACGTTAAGTCCAACTTATATATATAATTGTACCGGGTATTAAGTTATAAATTTTAACCCCCTTTACTTTTTTATTTATTATCGTACAAATTAAATAATTATATCAGTTTGTTGGGTTAATGATTTACTTCCTTAATCAATAATTAAATTTTTAATATCTCTTAAAATATACAAGCAAGGAGAGAAAAGTATGATTTTTTTTATTATATCTCTAATTTAGACTTTTTAAGAGCTTTAAAGAAATACTACATTTGATATATCTATCTTTATTGGTTTCGAAAATATCGTCATCTAAATCTAAAGAATAAGTGTAAATTTCAATTAGGTACGTAGGTAGGTTATATTATGAAAATAATTGTACAGTGCGTACAATCTAACTTTGTCCACATTTTAAATGTCTATAACTTTTTATTTCTTAACTTAGAAATAATCCAAAAACCAACTTGTACAGTGAATAATCAATTTTGTTTGCTGTTATGAAGATTACACAAAACAATTTATAAAGAATTCAAATTAAGGAGCAGCAGTGTTGCAATTTGGTCAATCAGCTGATAAAAATGGTTATCTAGATCGGAAGTATTTACCATATTTACAGAAATATATGATTTTGGGTTTGCGTCCTGGCTAAAAGCAAGCACTTTTGAAAACAAGAAACATTTAATTTAAAAAAAAATATAAGCCATTATAGTTTAAAAACCTAAATAAAACAAAGAGTAGTTACCAGCTAACGGTCCGCGTAATTTTATGTCAAGTGACAAAATGTAAGTTCTTGAATATTTACACTTAAACTGCAGGTATAACAAATCTGACTTTGCAGGTTTTGCTTCATTGCAGAATTGTTTAGAGAATCTATGATTACAACCACCAAAACACTTAGCACAAATTGTGGACTAAGTCTTCTTGTATTTTTTATTGCATTTATTCAATAAATTTTAAAGATTTTTTAAAAACACGATATTAACTGCTACAACAACAAGAAAAACTTAACCATCAAATGTCATGGACTCTTATACTAGTTCAAAATTGTGCCGATGAGGGCTTTTCAACAATGTTGCAAGCTTAATTTGAATTATCTATAGTACAAATTTTACCCTAGAGGAATAAACAAATGAGAATCAGAATTTCTCGTTACTAAACGTAGGTGTATTAGGAATTCGCAAAATTGACATTTTATAACCTCAAATATTTTAGGATTGACATTTTTATAACCTGAAATTTCTTTAAATTACTTTTTTATACCTTTAACTTTAAAGTAATCACTTGACTTTTTTGATCTGTAATAAGATTTTTTTCCTACATAAAAGGAAAAATAGACTATTTATTTAATACATTTAATTAAACGGCAGGTTCCTCATTGGCTCTGAAATTTCGTAAATATCTTAATTTAATTGATTTTTTTTCGAGTGAATTAAAAATCAAAGAATACCTGTTTTACATAATTCTAAAGCATAATCATTATCATTAGATATAATGAAAACTAAGTTGATAAAATGTGCGTGCCAATAAAACTTAAAAAAGGAGTCCTGATACGATAAAGGGACTTATATAATGTGATAGCCCTTTATCCCTCTTAAACAAGAAAGTTCCCGTTTCAACCTAAAGGGTGTATTTTTAAAGATATAAGTGGCTTTTCCAACTCTTCAACTTGAAATTAAGTGCAGTGGCACCATCTGTTGTCGAGTATTAAATTCTCATTCAGAACAACGGTTATTTGGGTTTCGTTTCGAAAGGCGTTACGAGCAATTGCAGCATGTGTCGTAATGGCGCAAAATTTAAAATTTCAATTTCAATAAAGTCTTAAATTACATTTGTTACTATAATAAAGTTATTAAATTTTCTGTATTTATACAGCAGTAGCTAACTTTTATTTTGATGTTAAAGGACATAAATTTTAGCTATTTATTATCAATTTAAAATATTGCAGTTTCCAATTAAATTAGCCTTTAGTTTTACAATTAAAAAGCGTAAGGAATCCTGCTTCTCTCAACGGTCAGCTATATGTAGCTTGCTCAAGAGTATATAGTATACCTCGACAATACAATAAAAAATGTTGTTTATAAATAAGTATTGTAAATAATCAGAAAATGTTTTCAACATTTTTACTCTTTCACATCATAGTTTATTTTTTTATTTCAACTACCACGTAATCTCATATCAACTCCCGAGCGAAGCCGGGAATCATAGCTAGTATGTTTATAATGATGTTAAAAAATGTTTTTTTTTTAAATATTACTTAATTTGTATGTCTGAAGGCTCTTTTACCATTTAAACTGCCTGCCTATGGCAAATTTCTGATTAAATATAACGCCCTTATAATAATGGCATTTGGAAACGTTTATGGCCGTACTGCAAAACTTTATTATTAGAGAATATTAGAAGTGTTTAAAACAATTCATCATAAACAATACAATAAATCATAAAGTAACATACCTACGGATAAGAGTAGAAACCATGGCATGCTCAAATTTCGTACCGCTTTTGCGGTAGGCTCAGCGCCGTCTGCGGGCAGACTTGTCATTTTGCCAGTTTACACTTTAAATGTCGGTCGAAGCCTCGCCTCGTGTAACATCAGCGGTGGGGAGACACGTAAGCTTACTGAAATGACTAACTGACGGTATTTCAACGAGAAGGAATAAAATTATATTGGAGTTTTCGTATGACCTGTCCTTAAATCGGCTATTCCATGATAACTCTTTATAATTTTTACTCTATGATTAAATGCAGATCAGGAGAGCTCAAGTGTATCAACGCAAGGCTTGCACGACTGTATCAGCTAAATGCAGATACTAGTAGTATGGTGGTAAATAATATTGTACCATTAGTTGCAATAAAGGTATGAAAAAAACGCATTTTGAAAAAAACATATTACTGTAGCAGATAAACTTTATTTACCAAATTACACCAGAGACCGACAGTTTTTTTTTCTGGACAAAACTTATTTTCTATTTTTTGCGAAAGGAACATTTGACCTATTCGATTTAAAAGGAGTTGGATCAATAAAACTGCTGTGGATTCGGGAGGGAAGGGTAAGGATATATCTTAAAGGAACTTTAATCTCCCTTATGATGAAGATTTTTTTCTATTCCATTTTAATGAACTTTCTATCCACGAAGACTAAAAAGTGCAATAATATATGGCAAAACTGGATAAGTGTAAAAGTTTTTTTTTCAATTGACTTAACCCAGAACAGTTATATGTTTTTTCTAATGCTTTTTTTTATACCTATGTATATTGCAATTAATGGTGTAATATTTTCAACTACCAAAGAATACTTCTACCATCTGCATTTTTACTGTGCAAGCCTTGCGTTGATACACTTTAGCTTTCCTGACCTGCATTTTATTTATTGTTTATAATGAATTGTTTTTAGACACCATTCTTATATCCTCTAATTACGCAAGTTATCGCCATACCGCCGTAAACGTTGCCAAATTACATTTTTACCAGCAAGCTATATTTAATCGCAAATTGGCCATAGGCGGGCAGTTTTTAAATGGTTAAAGAAACCTTTAGACATACAAATAAAGTATTATTTTTTACAGAACATTTTTACCATTATTTTAAACATATTAGGCTGTAAAGCAATATGTAAAATATGTAATCTTAGTTTTTTTTAATTTACTCGATAAAAAATCAATAAAATTAAGATATTTAGCAAATTTCAAAGCCAATGAGGAACCTGAAGACATAAAGTTTAAGAGTTCAAATTTTAACACGAGTTTTCGTACATCCAGAGGCACATTTTGAAGAGTGTCCGAAAACGATTAAAAAAAACATGTTTTTCGTTCCACCCCTACTCCACACCTCTAAATCCGGCCCTGCAGGTTTAATTTTTGCTTTAAAAAAAGCAAGAAATAAATATTAAAGCCGCGTTAAGCTTTTTAAATATAAATGATAATACAAAAGACAAAACGTACCCATATTTAATAAAATGTAAAAATGCTTTAAAAAATGTGATATTGTTTTTATTTAAACTTTTAAATACATTAGCAAATATTATATCTCTTTTAGCAATTTTTCCTAATATTTTAAAACTTAATTTATGTTAACTGTAAGAAGGTTTCAATTTGTATTGAAATAAGTTGAGATAAAAACTGATTAAACATTATGTTAATATTTCGAAGTTAATTTAAATCCTCATGTAGACTTAATATCTTTTTGGCCTTTATACAAGGTGTTTTAAAATTAGGTCATTAATTTTACAGCTTATAGAAGCTAATGTCTAAGAAATCGTTTATGCAAAAGTTGCCGTATGAAGAAGTCATTAAAAAACTTTACCGTATACTCGATTGTTTATATTTTTGACACAGCGCAGCGGTTGTTAAAGCATCAAAAAGTAAATAATATTTGTTTACTATTGATACTGGATATTCTTATAAAAAAATATTAGTTTTGTATTTTAAGCACTGGTAAGTAATTCGTACGTTTCTGATTTGATTTTTGGGTGTTTCCTTTAATACAAAAGGCACACGCTTAAAAAAACAATAAACAGTTAACATACATATTATTAACTTTAATAACTTACAAGAAGTAGCAACCAAATGCAGCCGCAGTAAGACGATTAAGGTAGTAATTTTTAAAATTATTGTTGTCTGTCCCATTTGAAACTTGAAAGTAAACGTTTTTTGCTAAGGTTTTATGTTTTTAACCTTAATCCGTATGTTCTATAAAAACATAACACTGCAAACATAGCCAAATATTAGGTATAATTTGCGTCTAATTGCACAATTAGGTGGTGGTTGACCGTGCTTTAAAAGGTTAGGCCAGCCGCGCAATCATCCGCCCTTTTGATTAAACGATCGGACCCGATTATCTGAAGGTTGACTAATTCATAATATATATAGCGTGACGTCTGATCTGATCTGGTATCTAATCAGATGTATGCGTCGCCGTCAGAAAAACTTATAATCAGTCACCCTTTAAATAATCGGAGTCTGTGCATTTAAGTAGTGGTGTGCATATTCGAAAGAAATCGATATTCGAATTAGGAAGATTTTAATATTCGAAAGATCTTTCGAAACATTTTATATTTCATTGAGAAAGATCTTTCTGAAACATCTTTAAAACATTACATATTTCAATGCAAAAGATCTTTCGAAACATTTTATATTTCATTGCCAATAAGCTTCTATTCTGTCGGAAATACCGATTGAAAGATTGTTGCTATTTGCAGCAACGAATTATTTCACGTCTTAAGCCTAAGTTCATAAGCTTACGAAATGCGATTTGCGAATCGTGTTCTGATTGGTCAATTTGTAACGAAACATTCGAAGGTCGTTACAAATTGACCAATCAAAGTAAGTTTCTGCAATTCGCAAATCGCGTTTCGCAAGCTTATGAACTAAGCTTTATTCCGAGTGTCTTTCGACTTTTGGTGCTAATTAACCATAAATATTACACCTGATATTTCTTTGTTCGTTTGATTACTAATGGTTTGGCGGTATGTTTTACGGGTTGTCTATATTAAACTCCTAGATATAAATATCATTCATCATTCATTCGGTATCTTTCGTATTTGTGTTCGGTGTTTACGAATATAAATTTAGGACTGATCGTTGATGAAATATTTCACGTCGGAAGAAATATTCGAAACATTTCGAATACCTCGATGTTCGAATATCATTCGGAAGATCATTTGAAAGGTTCCAACACTATTTTAAATATGTTTAAAACCACTAAAGCTATCCCGTAAAGGCTGACTAGAGGTTATATTTCTAAGGCTTTGTATGGAATCCAAACAAATAAAGGTTTCTATGAAAAATATATTTTATTTTTCCATTTTCCCACTTCTTCCAGAAGAATTTTAACTAAGAAATTCTCTCAGTAAAGCCAGGTTATTGTCGGTCGAGAATATTAACCTTTTCGTTTCTTTTCCACCTGCGATATTTTTCCCAACATAAAAAAAGCACCGCTTTATCAAAGATTAGTAGTTTAACTTTACTCTGTGGCTCTATTACAAAAATATTTGTAGAACTCGTCGAAATAAATGATATAACCTTAAAAAATAAACAAAGAAAAATATTGTGCGCATGGCAATTCTATTAGCTATTTTTAATAGCACACGGCGTTATCAGCACGCTAATTACGCTATGCGGTAACGTTATTACCACCAGCGACGGTAAAATCGAATCGCGGATAACTTAACTGTCATAATAGCGCTTACGTTAATACAGCATGACGTTACAGCACCACCCATATCTCTCTAATACCTAAAATAAGGTATTACTATATCTTGACAACTAGTAAAAAGGAATTTAAAAAAATGTGGGAACTAGTCATATTATTTTCAATTATTTTATATGAATCTGGGAAGTCGCTCACATATTCTAAAACACGCTTAAGGGGGCAAGAGCTTCAGTCAGTGCTATAAATAATGCTGCTCATAGTACTTTGATTGGCATACCGGGTGGTGTACCCAGTGGCGGATTAAGTTTCCGAGGCCCTAAACACAGAGGGTGTATAGGCCTTCTATTGCTGGAAGTTGGAAGGAAGTATAAAATGAAAGTTCATCAAAATAGAAAATGTAGTAGGTATAATTTAAAACTTAAAACCTTTTTTTCCTTGCCTTATTCAGAGCAAAATCGAAGATTACATCGTCGAAATTTATCTGACGGAGTATGTCTGCCTCAATATACATTAATGCTAAAGAATTAAGCTTGTCTTGACAGATTTTTGTTCTTTGTGGGTTTTTTAATCTTTTAAGTTGTGAGAAGGATCGTTCAGCAGAGCAGTTGTTAGTAATCATTAAGCTGTGAACAGGCACGTGGCGCGCTTACACCCTGCCCGCCACATCCGCGCACCCCCGCCTAGACCTTGGACCGCGTCTCCAGCCTCGCCTGTATTCCGCGTGCGGGTTGCGCACTTGGTCGGTCGCGGAGCGACGATACGTGCGGGCGCGCTACAGGCGGGGCCCTGCGTGGATTTATACGAAGGGGATTATCGCTATTTTGGAAGCTAAATAAAAATACTAAAGTGGTGTTTACGTGGAAATTTTTATAATGAAATAAACAACTTAGACAAACCAAAAACAGGTAATATCAAAATGTAATTACCATATTCATTAACAGTATGAGGGTTCACTCCCGGACTGCCCGCGCCTTGTGATCTCGGACATGTGGGTGAATCTTGATAAAGTGTAGTAAAATGAAACGCCAGCAGAGAATGGAGGCGCCTGAAGAACAGGGGCCCCAAGTACGTGCTTGTAATGCTTATACGTTAATCCGCCACTGGGTGTACCGCCAGACTGGCCGGGCCATGGGAAAGTCCATGTAAAGTTAAATACCTTTAAATACTGGCTCCCCCATTGATTTTACAATAAAATAGTATTGGATTATTTTAAAGACGTTAATAAGATAAGCTCACACACTTAATTTTGTTACTTTCCAGTATCCCAATTAAAAATTATTTAGGAAAAACTATGTTCAAAATCGTTGCATACCTGATACATACCGTAATGAATGACTAATAAAAAGTGAAACGACAAAGGTTACATGGTATTTCCTATGGCCAGTCTGCCTATGCACCACCCGGTATACATAAAATATTTGAAAAAAACAACAAATTAAAAGATTAAATTTCTTTTATATTATATCGCACCCTTGTATGTATTTGTAAAATGGTAAAAAAGTATATTTGCAGGAAAAACTACATTTTCAAGGTTAAAATTAAAATTAATGTCGTAGATAACTAAGCAGTCATACATACAAATGTGTCTACTAAATTTATTATATAAGGTAGTTTTCGAAATATCATTTAATTCTTACCGCAAAAGCACAATGAATGCTTTACGAATTATTTTAGCATTATCCTTCTGGGGCGTATTTTTTATAACGTATACTGAAGCGCTTTCATGCCTTGCTTGCAACCAAATCTGTAAACCCACGTCATGCCCATACGGAGAGATGCTATATCAATACGGCTGTATGTGCTGTCCAGAGTGTTTAAACGTTTCTAAACCAGGTGGTAAGTAAAAATCTATACAGGGTGATTATTAACCAAACGCATAAACTTTTGAAAATAATTGATAATAACAAAGAAAGACTAAGAAAAAAAAAGTTTATATAATATTTTAAGTTACGGCAATAATGAATCAATTACTTTAAATTTAAAAAAAAAAAACGTTAATTTTAGGAAAAGTAATATCTTATAATAAAAATAAGGTATGTGACAAATTATATAACGTGTCCAAGATAAGGAGGGCCAGTATGGGCGTCTTGGAAAGGGTAACAAAGCCGGTTAAATAAGAACAAAGTTGGAGTTTTATGTGCCTAATAATATGCTGTTTAAAAAGTTTTAAAATTCCAAATATTTCCGGAGATATCTGGAAAAACCGAACTGGTCTTATTTTTAAAATAAATTACACTTTTGCATTGCAACTTTTTTCTCCTCTATCAAATAGTGATGTTTTATTTAAAATATGACGTTTTGTTTTTGAAGGACCATTATCAACTTTATTTTTTTGAATACGGTCCTGATTTTTTTATAATAATATTTAAATTACTATTTTAATACAAATTCAATGATGTATCACACATTAAGGTTAAATCCCAATACGAACCTGTATTTTTGGAAATAAAAAAAAAAGAAAGATGAACTTTGCTTTTAAAATAATAAATTACTTTAATGAAATAAGAACATAACAAACCCCCCCGCATCAATAACTTACAATTTTAAATACGGTCCTGATATTTAAATATTGAAAATTCAAAGTCAATTTATTTTAAATTGATATTATGGTTTAACCGTAATACGGACTTGTATTTTTCAGAATTCGATAAAAATAGTAAACACCACATTTTAAAATAATACGGTAGTTTAGTGAAAAGCTAATAACTTAAAAATGCACAAATGATCAAATAATTACTTATAACAATCTTTATATAAAACTTGTTTAAGCTTTTTCCTAACAAGCCAAACATCTTTAATAATTTTTAGTTGTAATTTGTCTAAAGTAATAAAAAGTCTTGGAAACAAATAATTAAGTTGATGGTAGCAATAATTTTTTTCTTAACATTGACGATATGATGGTAAAATTCATAATCTGCGCAAATGCAAAACATCATACCATCATACCGTCAATGTTGAGTAAAAAAATAAATATAGCTACCATCAGCTTAATTATTTGTTTCCAAGGCTTTTTGATAATTTAAATAAATTACAAGTAAAAATTATCAAAATTATCAAAGGCTTGTTGTTAGAAATACCCGACTAAAAAAGCTAAAACAAGTTCCGTATAAAAAATTGTATTAGTTAATCATTTGTTCATTTATAATTTGTGCATTTTTAAATTATTTATTAGTCTTTTACTAAAATAACGTATTAGTTTAAAATGTAGCATTACTATTTTTACCTAATTCTGAAAAATACAGGTTCGTATTACGGTTAAACCATGATGTAAATTCGAAATAAAATTGGCTTTAAAATTTGGATATTAAAATATAAATATCGTATTTAAAAAATTTAAGTTACTGGGGTTTTGTTACGTTCTGCTTGGTTTATTAAAGTAATTTAATAATTTAAAATGCAGAGTTAATATTTTTTTCAAATTTTTAAAAATACACGTCCGTATTAAGTTTAAACCCTAATTGGTAATACATCATTAAATTTGTATTTAAATTTTAATATTAGAACATGAGGACCGTATTTAAAAAAATAAAGTTAATGATGGTCCTTCGAAGACAAAACGTCGTTTTTAAATAAAACTCTACTATTTGATAGAGCAGAAGAAGTGGCAATGCAAAAGTGTAATTTATTTTGTAATCCGAATATAAATAGGACCAGAAAAAAATTAAACAAATTTTTAATTTCTCGGCTTTTTTCGAATATCTCCGGAAATACTCGAAATTTGAAAACTTTTTAAACAGCATATTATTAGGCACATAAAACCTTAACTTTGTCCTCATTTTGCCGACTTTGTATCTCTTACCACTCTTACCATTTCCAAGATGCCCATACTGGCCCTTCTTATCTTGGACACGTTGTAGAATGTCATAAAAGAGAAAATTTTGCTGGCGCAAAATATTTCGATTTTATGAAAGTCTGTTGCTTGGCAATTTTGTTAATGACATTTATAAAAAAGAGGACCTGTCAAGCAAGTGGTTTTGATTAAATAACAAGCGAAATACATTGCCTAAAATTTTTTTCTCGAATGATATTCGACAAGACGATTTTACGAGAATTACAAGTAAGTGTTCAACCTTTAATTTACATACAATTTAACATTGCATCATGTTGATTTTATTAAGGTAGAAGATAGGAGTTTTGCCAGTGGAAAACAGGAGGTTGGTAAAACATTTTACCAGTGTAAAACACTCTAGTAAAATAGTTTGTAAATAATTTGGCATTATAATTATAAGCCATAGTTTAAATTCTAATCGTATAAAAATATACATATACGCTCCACAAGCAATGTTAGGGTACTAATACAATTTCAAACATCATCATTACTTGTATATTGGTTTAGATTCTACAAAAAACAAAAAATTAGCCGATTATTTGTAACAAAAAAAAATTAACGATCTTTTATTTTTATTGTTAGTTATTATTTGTGCTCAAAAATTACGTAATTTTTTTAAATAAGTTTACTATTGCAAAAATTAAAAATATTTTCATTTTTTTTTTATTTTTAGCCTTGTTTTTCCTTAAAAATTATTTCCAAAGTTTATGCAAATCTCCCTGGATATAGCTATAAGCCAAATTTTTCAGCAAGTTTGTGAGAGAATGGAACAAAATTATAATTTTGACGTTTATAAAAGTTTATCCTAATCTGACAAAACCTTTTTGACCGCCATCTTCTATTTTACTTTCTATTTATTTTATTCTTCTATCTATCTTTCATATTTCGGGATTATTTCATTTAATTAAAAATAATTACTTACTTGCAAACTAAAAATAATTCAATAACTCTTTTTTCCATAACTCTTTGTCCTTGGCAATAATTTCCCAAGTGTATGCTTGTAAGTTAAGAATAACCCTGTATATCTTATTTTTAGGAGAGGGTGAGCTGTGTTCCTTTTTGGAACGTTAAAGAGAAAATGTGAACCAAATCTGACATGTGTTTATAACTCCGCATTTTATATTTATACTTGTCAAGATACCAGAGAGTATAAATAATAATAATGGGTTTTATTTTGTTTTGTTTTTATTCGACAAATAAAGTTAAATTATAAAATATTTAAATCTTTTGTTTATATCTTGTAATTTGACAACACAGTTCTTAACCGCATAAAAGTAATACATGCAGGATATCCATAAGCTTTACCAACAAATTTTAGGGGATAATTCTTGTAAACAAGGTGTCCCAACTCTATTTATACACGAAATAACTTTTTCCTAACAGAAAAAAAAGTTTTCTGGAATATAATAATTTTTTGACAGTACTAGTAAATAGACAAGGTGTGTCAAAAACATAATTTTTTGAAGATATTATGTTCTGTATTGGTTCGGCGGATTCATACAATAAAAGTAATTTATTTAGGAACACGCCAGGTCAGATTAAAAACCTCAACAATAGTTAATTTTTATTTTTTTTAAATTTAATTTTATCTTCACAACGGTGGCAGACTTGCGAATTCTTTATCAAAAAAGTAAATCTATACTAATATTATAAAAAAGCAAAGTTTGTAACTTTGTTCATTTGTAGCCGCTAATCTTCTAAAATTCTGAACCGATCATAAAAATTCCTTCACAGTCAAAAAGCTACAGTATTCAGGAGTGTTATAGGCTATACTTTATTATATTTAAAGTTCCAAGAATAATATAATTAGCGCCCAACGAAATGGACACGGGTCGGCTAATTATATTATACGTCGATTACTGCCGGTTATTGAGATATGAATAGCATGTCTAGCTGCTTATTACCGGTAAAAAGTGTAGTAAGAAAATAAAATTTTTATGGGCGCTGGGAGGGGTGCAAGGGGATGAACTTGCATCCCAATGGCTTTTGAATAGTGTTTAAAAGAACATTTTGTAAAGTAAAAATCAAGTTTCTTTTGCTTCTTTCTCAAAGGATTTTGCAACCCTTGGCTTTTGAATGTGCGTGGTATAAGAATAGAAGATAAAATGTAAAAATGTATGGAAAAAAACTTTTTAAAGGAAGGACCTTTTTTTGCTTTTCAAACATTTTTGGCTAAAAAATGCTGTTTTATTAAATGACGACCTTTTTTTTGTGTTTTTATGCTTCAATTATTTTCCTTTCTCAACACAATTTTTCGCACCCCCTGGATGTAATCTTGCCGGCACCTATGAATATTTTGGTTCAAAATATTTTTAAATAATTCTGTCACTGTCTCTGTCAAAGTGACAAATAAAATGATAACATGTAAATAATTACATTCCATATTAGGAACGCATAATAGGTATATCAGCATTTTTTTACATAAACACTTTCTGGATTTTAGATTAGGTAAGTTAATATTTATCTAAAATAAATAACTGACCTACCGACGAGTAGATTTTACAAAGGTAATTATTATAGCTACATGTCATCATATTATTTTTACAACTTTTAAACAGTTTTATTAAAGCTTTTTTCAACCGTAGTGATAACTTGAAAACGGTTGGAGATAGAAACCATCCAAAACGTCGTGTATCAGTTAAAATAAAGACAGTGGAAGTCCAAGAAAGTGGTATTTTTAAAAAGGTTATTTATGCAATAAAACAGGTTAAAACAGACCTTTTTCTATAACAATGGTTTGGTAATTAACTCGATAATAATCATAAAATCGATCCGTAGAATGTACAGGGTATTCCATTTAAGAGGAAAAATGGGATATTTTTTTAATTTCTCCAAGTTTTTAAATAATAAAATCGTATTAAAAAAACAATTGCATGAAAAACAAAAGAATTACACCATCAATGTTGCTTTTTAAATAAAACAACATATTTATAATTATATTTTTGAATTATTTGCTCAAGAATTTTTTAAGAAAGGTACTATATGTCTGTCTTTAACTGTTTTTGGGTTATCGACGCTTAAAGAGTAATATTTTCGGCTAATATTATTTGATTAAATATATCAATATAAAATAAAGGTAATACAGGTGATTTTTTACCTATATATTGGTGGATTTTAATACTACTTCTTTAAAATAAATTATTCGTTAGATAAAAAACTACAGATAGTAATGCTATATTACAAGTAGGGAATTCAATCCCGCACCAAAACTTCAATCCCGCAAACCTGCGGGATAAAAATCATCGATTCCGCGGATCCGCAAGAATGTGGTATTGTTAACAATAGTTATATCACTTTTGGTAATAAACCTGTTAAACATGCTAATTGCTAAGAAAAAGTCATAAACAAACTATGGTAGTTGCAAAAAGTTTTTATTTCATATACAAAAATAAAAAGTACATTAGTTAGTGGTTTACTTAAACTTAGTTTAGTTAGTTTATTTGTGGTAAACTTAGTTTAAAGGTCAATTGTCAACTTTACCTAGTCGCATTGATTTTGGAAGTATTTTCGAAGAAAAGATAACATATCCAAGGTATCATCTTTTAAGTTTGATCTTAGTTTATTGCAAATATATCCTGCAGCTGAAAACGCACGCTCAGCCTACACTTGTCGGCGGAATAGACTTTACACAGTTTAAACAGCTTCCAAGTATATACCTTTATTTCCTCCGCATTCAAAAGGGTCATTTCATGTATTAGTAACTGGTCAAGTATTACTCGTGCTCGTACAGTCATAGGAAAAGCCTTTGATTCTGTTACCCAGGCAGTACGAAGACTACGATTCAATTTCTCTTCTAAATTTAGTGCCGATGGTTCACGTCTTGTTAGATTAGATAAAGGTATAATATCTTCTTCATCCTCCTCAATGACCTCAGCATAAGTGATCTGGGCTTCGGTTTGGCATTCTAAAGACTCTATACGGAATTTTAATATTGAATCCCGCAGATCCCGCACGGAAAATCCCGCAATGTTGATCCCGCAGAAACTTAGAGGGATCCCGCATTTGCGGGATCCTGTGTTTGCGGGATTGGATTCCCTAATTACAAGTGTGGAGAAAATGCCAGTGAAACAAAAAAAATACATTAATAAATTTCAAACAAACATTGAAGTATCAAATAATCACCTGCATTACCTGTATTGGATATTGAGATATTTAATTAAATAAACCAAAAATGTGACCTTTCAAGCGTCAATAACTCAAAAACAGTAAAACATGTAAAACCCTTAATAAAAAAAACACTTAAAATTGACTATAGAATTCAAAAATGTAATAAAAAATACAAAATGTATGGCGTAAGTCTTTTGTTTTTATGCAATTATTTTTTACTACGATTTTTAAATTCTTTGAGCTAAAATACATGGAATGGCTTTCTTAAATTTGTTTAAAAATATGAGGAAAGTCGAAAAATATGTCATTTTTCTCATTAAATGGAATACCCTGTACATACATACTTTTTTTATCTGTTTAACACTCCACGAAGGCTTCATGTCTAAGTACCAGAGTACCGTGGGTGTCGTGTTATTAGATGTTTAACCCTTTTCCACGCTGTTCCGTCAACGTTATCCAAGCACTGAAACGTGCAATTTTTGCATTTCACAGCACCTTTTAGACAACGCGGTGTTGCCACCACGGACGTTATTCTCTAAATAACTACTACCTGGGGTAGGCAGAATACTACACAGTGGTTTGCCAAGCCATCTCTGAGGTAACGAGCAATTAAATGCCAATGTCCGGTTTCGAGATTCGAACCCGGACAAATGGATCAAAAATTTTATTTTTTGACAAAAAGTTATTTTTGATAAAAATTTTTGCTTGTTAAAAATATGATTCACGAAGAGAATATGTTGATTTTGTATACGGGGTTCGAAACACTTAAAAACATGATTTTGCTTTAAAAGTAAAGTACCTTTATTTTTAATTTTTAAGTAAAATGTAATTTAGAAAAAAATTTACAATAGAATTTTAAATAATTTTCCTAATATTACAGGGGTATCACAAAGTTTCATGGAACTGATTTTAGTGTTATCAATTTTTTTTAATTTTTATAATAAAATGGCCTAAAAACTCTTATAATTTGCGTTTCTAACACCTGTTTTCTTCAAATTTATACAAAACACAATTTTTCAGCTGTAAACAAATGGCATTAACGCGTGTTTGCCAAATTATAGAGTCGATTACACACTTTATTTTAAATAAATTTTCCTGATGACATTTTGTCTAAAAATAGAAAAAGATAGTTTACTCTTGGAAAAAATTATGTTTTTTCAGTTTTTTGCAAACCATGTATACAAAATCAACATTTTCTCTTCGTATATCATATTTTTATTACAAGCAAAAATTTTATGAAGAATTCCTTTTTCGAAAAATGTTGGTCTATTTGTCCTCTTGTAAACCCAATCCGTGCGATTTTTCACTATAACCTAAGACAATTATAGTTTTAAAGTATAATTGTCTTTGCTATAACATAACCACAAATATTTGAAAAAACCTAAACAACTTAATATTTTCACTTAATATTTCATTGGTTGGTCTTGATTTAGATATACCCTTTAATATTTATAACAAAATAGTGAGTTTTAAAATAACTGGCTACTATTAAACTAGAATATTTAAATAATTAAAGTTTTCATTTAACTAATGAAGTAGAGTGCATGGTCTTTTTAAAAATAATATACAGTGAGGACATTAAAAGCCTGTTTCCAGCCCTTCTAAAATCTGAACCGGTTGATGTATTTCTATGAAATTTAAAAATATGAGAAAGGTCTTTATTTTTGACATAACAATAACCACTTTAAATGTCAATGTGACAGCTAAGCGCCATATTGGAAAAGAAAATTTATTGGAAAGGGGTTTTGTGTCATTTTTAAGCGCCTACAAGAATCTACATTACAACGGTAGAATATAAAGTCATTACCTTTACCTACCTAAAAATGGCGGTACTTTATTAATTACCTAAATCCCTAATTTGGATGGTAATATTTCCAAATCTAATAAGGTAAGATATATTGTGGTAATTAGGTAAATATAAAAAGTACCACCATTTTGTAGCAAGTAAAGGATTGACTTTACATTCTGGGTGTATAAAGTACTTTTCTGGCGCTTGAAAATAATATCCCCACGAGACCTCCCTTCAGTCCTTCCAACTTAATTTTCTTTTCCAATATGGCACCCAGCTGTCACATTGACATTTAAAATTGTCATTATTATGTTAAAAATAAAGACCTCATATACTATCATTCCAAATTTTATAAGAATATATTAAACAGCTCAGACAGAGCAGAATAAACCAAGGATTGGTTATGGTGCTCTAGCTCAGATTTTAGAAAGGGACGGACAGGACTTAATAACGTCCTCACTGTATAATGTAATCTTACATTTTTAAAACTTTGATTTCGATAACAAAGAAAATAATTAATTTTCGATTACCCAACTAATTAAAATAAAAAAAACCAAAACATCAAACGCTTACAGTATGTTTATAAAAAATAACAGTAACAACAACAGAATTGTAACAACAATAACAAAAATAATAAAACACAGCAAGATAATTAAAAAAGCATAAACCCGATAAGCAATACTATGGTTATAGGGCTACCAAGTGCAACTCAATCTAAAAAAAAAAATTATCAAGTGCATATTCTATAGGTTGGGATGCACGATAAAAGTTTTTAGGATTTTTTTGTTGTGACCTAATCATCTTAAATTTTTTGTATAAACAAAACGTATTGTTACTGTTATTTTTAGGGAAACTTTATTTCTTTAAAAAAATGCATTGTGGATCCCAACCTTTAAAGATAAGTACTTTAAAATCAAGTTACCCTACATCCACAATATTAAATATTTATTTGTTCTTCCATTAAAAATATGTCTATGTTTATGCCCAAGGTAAACAAAGAAAAACTAAATAAAAATATGTACAGTAAATTTACTTTAGGAAAACCAACAACAATTACATCACAGCCATAGGATTTAAATAGGTTCAGGCAATGTCATTTACCTCAACTAATAGAGACGAACAGAGAAGATAAGATGCGTGTCTAAAGTCAGGATTCCCTAGATACTGACTTTATGTTTTATGGTTATAAAGTATTTATTGGGAGTCTTAAAACAATGTGCCAGAACACCTACCTGCGCCTAATTCTTGGTTTGACATTTCTTGCCTAAAATTTGGGTAATGTTTTCTTACTAAAGCCCTTAAATTTTCACGAAATAATACCGAACAACTTAAAAGTTAGGAGGGAGTCCTGACTTTAGACAATGACTGTATTTTTATAAAGTTATTTTACAAAGACAAAAATGTGAGTTTTTGCATTCGCACCAGTTCATGTGCGTAGAGCCGACTACCTGTTCCAGGTACAGACCTTTTCACACTATAACAATAGTTTGGTAATTAATTCGATAATGATCATTAAATTGACCTGGAGAAAGTATAAAAGCAAACAATGTTAATATCATTTTTATTATTGAAATTGTTTCAAAGTTGTTCACATCTGATAGCCAAAGTTAATTAATTATTTGAAAATGTTTTGTTGTTACTTCACTGACAATTCGAAAGATAAGAATTTCCAAGTAGTGCCTTCGTCAATTTATGAATACCAGTACAATCAGTTCTGTCAGAAATACATTGTAGATAATGTTTATCCCTTCACCGACTTTAGCAACGAAGATAAGTGTGCAAACTTGCAAATAATTAATCAAGTATCCTATTACCAACATCAAAGGTAAAGTCCAAAATGTAAACTCGCTAGACCTGTGGCAAACTTACGACGACAGGTGTTTCGAAAGGATCGAAAGAACATCTTTACCAAAAAAAGAACAAGATGGCGGTGCAAAGAAAATTCATACAGGTACATCTGATAGAGATTATGATGCATTTAGAAGAAAATTAAATGAAAGTATAAAGTATTTTAGACTGGACGGTATTCAACATAGAAGTTTCTTTTTAAGTGGAAATATTGTAATGAAAAACACAAAACATTGAGCTTTGTAAATGTAAACTTAGCTTTAAAAATCTATCTGTGATACTACGACCATACATTAGTGTATAAGAAATGCTTGTATTTTTTCTTGACAAAAAAATAAATTATTTTTATTAATAACAAACTTTGTATTATTTCTTTAGTAAAGTAAAAACTAAGTTTCAAAAACTAAAAAAAACATACTTATACAAGGTGTTTCACGACTTATCCGAAAAACTTTCAGGGCTAATTCCACATTAAAAAATATGAAAAAAACGATATATTAATAATGTCCTAAACGTCTTAGTGTTCGAACTACAGGGTGTTAAAAATTAAACAAAATTATTGTTTTTTTTATAATAACTTTTATACCAATTGATATTTTTAAAAATTTGGGAGACGCCTTATGCACCCAACACATTTTTTGGCATACAAGAAATAAATTAATTATTACCAGTGTCGTTCATGAGGGGTTTAAGGTTAATATTTTTTATAGAAAAATGGTACGCCACTGCATTTTTCTAAAATATTTTTTAACTTATCAATAAGTTTGGAACAAATTTTAATCCGTGACTTTTTTTATTTGATGTACGGTTTTTGCGTAAAAAAGTCTCGGCATGGTGCATTGGTATGTACTTTACTCAGATAATAAAAAATATGGTATATATTTTTTCATTTTAATTTTTTTAAATGGCGACTGTACGCTTAATTTTTCTAGGAAGGTCGGAGAGAGACTTCTTAATCGGCGGGCACCCTAGCATCGTTTGTAATAATTTAAAATTAAAAATCATTTTTTTGTGTTTATTAATGTAATAATTTGTCGGTTAACCTTCAAAAAAAAGTAAAAAAAATCCGAGGAATACAATGCTTGAAAAAAATAATTTACTTTTGGGCTCAATTTTCCAACTTTTTCTAAAAATAAATTTTTCAAAAAAAAAAAAAAAATTGAATTTTAGAGGTTCACATAGAAAGCACTGTTGTTAAAAATATATGTGCAAAATTTCAGGAAGATCGGTAAATAACTTTTTAAGTTATCGTGCCAGCCAATTTCAAAATAAAGTTTTGAAAAAGACGCGTTTAAAGTTTGTTTAGGTACATAAAAATTTATTGATTATAGTGACTTACCGTCTCTGTAATATAAGAAATACTAAAAAGTGTGTTTTAAAATTTTAGTGATGTGTTTTTAAAGGGCTATACTAACAAGTTATGAAAAAAATGGTATTTTGCAGGTATCTCCTCTCTTAACTATAATAATAATAATAAAAACGTTTATTAATTCACTCTATAGTTTTATAAACATAGCCATAAATAAAAACATGGTATCCTTATATTAAAGTGAATTAAAGGGTGGAATTTCAGCATCCCAAACAGAAGTTGGGTGCTGTTGGACCATAAAAATATTCTTTGTCGTAACTCTTATTACAATATTTTTAGAAAAGAATAAATAAAATAAAGTTATAATAGAGACAGCAAAAAAAGTAAACAAAAAATAAGAAGATGGGTAATAAAGAAAGAAAAAAGAACATAGCAAAAATTAAATTTAAAAGTAGGCGCAGACAGGATTAAATTTTCACGAGCCCTTTGAACAACGACTGAGACAGATCTAAAATGTTGTGTTTTTTTATAATCATAGCACAGTTATAAGAGGAAGACCGTTCAAAAATTTCTTTCCTGGAAAGATTTTATTATATGGTAAGAAGGTGATTTATATTTTAACAGTTTATAATAAAAAGTTGCAGAATGAAGCTCTCTACGTTAGGACATGTTAAGCCAACAAATATCCTTTAATTTATGTGATATTCCCTGCCTCCCGCGTATACCAAAAATAAATCTAAGACACGAATTTTAAAGTTTTTGTACTCGCTGTATATTAGTACCCTCCAAACAGGGGCCCTATACATTATCACAAAAATTAAGATGGGAAAGTATTAACGCTTTAAACAATATTTTCTTGGTAGATTGATTAAGATAGTGTCGATGTGGGTGAAGTGATTTTAAAACCGAATAACCAATTTTTCGTTTTGTAGTAATGTGCTCTTTAAAATGTAATTTATAGTCTATAATTAATCCTAAATATTTTGCAAAATCTTTAAGCTGAATATAAGCTGAAATAATCGCTATTATTTTCACTGGCAAACAAAACGGACTTTTTCGGATTAAGCTTCAACATATGCTTTCTTGACTCTGTTAAAATACTATTAAGATCATAATTCAGGCAATTATTCGCATATTCAATATCAGAATAATCAAAAGTAACAAACAACTGGGTGTAATCAGCATAAAGATAATAATCACAGTAGTGCAAACATTTGTACAAATTTGATGTATATATTGTATAAAGCAGAGGACCAAGTATGCTTCCCTGAGGAACACCCAAAGCTACAGACGCAGCACCCGAGATATCACCATCCACACATACACGCTGCACCATGTTCGTTAAAAACAATTCGAAAAAACTTAATGATGTCTGTGTTAAGACTATGAATGTTAAAATTGCCAACATTAACTTATGATTTAACGTATCAAAAGCCTTAGTATAGTCTAACATAATAAGGACCGATGGCTTTATTACTATCAATGGAATGCAGGATATTATCAGTTACTTCAGCATTAGCAGTTGCGCAACTATGATAATCTCAAAAACCAGAATGTTTTGGATAAAAAGATTGTTCGCTTTTAAAAAATTATTAATCTGCGTATCTATCGACTTTTCGAAAATTTTTAAAAACGTCGGTAATATGGATATGGATCAAAGGTCACTAAACTCTTTTGGCTGCTTAACTTTGGGCAATGTGACAATTTTAGCTTGCTTCCATATAATAGGAAAAGTACCACTTGCACGAGTTCACGAGGTATCGTAAATGGGGGATAATAAAGGGGCAACATTTATGAATATAAACTTAGCACACACACCACGCCGCAACCTACAGCAGCAACGCCATCTACTGTATTATAACTGAAACTGAAATTAAACTGAGAACGAATATGATCGTCTAAAAAGACATTTACAAAAACCTATAATTAATCAGCCCAAAGAAAACCTCCTAAATAGGTTTTAAGTGTTCTTATCATGAAGTCAATTTCATTACCGACCCGGGGGCCATTACTGAAAACTGTAAAAGTTTCTGTAGTACGCCAGAATTCAATATATAAAAAAGTGACCATTTTAGCAAAAAAAAATTAGGTATTGAATGCGGGTTGTGTGGTTGTATGTTAAATGTAGTTTGCTACACTACTTAGAATTTTCACGAACAAAAACTAAAATATTATCTTTATAGACTAGGTGGTGTGGGCGCTAATGTATCAAGAATTAATCTCATGGAATTTTCTTGCGGAATCATGTTCAGAATAATGCTGAATCACGATGATACATGATGTCAGTTTGTATTTTGGTCAAAATTTTTTTATACCGCAATTGTTTAAACTCAAAACATTTTTTTGCATAAAATAAAATTTCATTTAATTTTTTGACAATTTTTTTAACCGAAAACGACTTCTTACAGTTTTTCGAAAAATTAATATTTTTCAAGTTATACTCATTTAAACAATTGAAAACGAGCAACTGGGCCCAACTTTACCATTTAAATAATGTAGGACAATATAAAAAAATTTACATGATTTTTTTATGGAATCCTGGAACTTTTTGTAACAATTGTAGAGTAAGTGATTTGACAATTTTAAATTCCTAGATACTTTTTTTATTTCTTAACAAAGTGTCCTTGTTAAAATTTTGTAATTTTCCTGTAGTTAATGGTTTCCATATAAACAGCACCCAGATCGGCCTGGTGTATTCCAAAGTTATCACGATAACGAATACCTTTTAGAGGTTTAAAGTGTAGTAATTCTAAATTTTAGTAAATTATCTGTGGGCCATCCTTGAACGTCAGTGGAAAAGTACGCATAAGGAACCGCCAGACTGAAGACGCACAAGCGATAAGCGAATGAGCAATTTTTCGCACTGCAAAGGCTGCATGTTAATTTTCACCCGCCTACTGAGTGTCGGTGTGGTAACTCTCATTTCGCATTAGGTTTCAAAAAATCGCTCGCGCAGAAATCCCCGCTTAACGCTTGTCTCTCTTCAATCTGGCCGTACACTTAGGCTACGGCTATGATACCATGCGTCAAGCGAAAAGTGAAGAGACAAAAGGACAAATGGACTAACAATTTCATTTTTCGAAAAAAAAGTAATTCTTTATAAAAATTTTGCCTGTGAAAAAATACGATTTAGTAAGGGAAAATGTTAATTTTGTATACAGGGTTCGCAAAAACTTAAAAAACATGATTATTCTTTAAGAGTAAACTACCTTTATATTTCAAAATGTCATTAAGAAAATTTGTTTAGAATAAAGTTTGTAATCGATAAAAATAATAATACAAAGTTATACTGAACTTCATGATTTAGCAAAAACGCCTTTATTATATTCATTTAAAGCTGAAAAACTGTTGAGTAGGAATTTGGAGAAACCAGGTGTTTAAAAAGCAAATTTTGATAATTTTTGAGATCATTTTACTATTATATTTTTAAAATAATTAATTTTTGATACCTCCAAAATCAATTTCCTGAACATTTTTGATATCCCTGTAGCATTATTACAACTATTCAAAATGCTATTCTAAATACATTTTTTAAATGATATTTTGCTTAAAAGTGAAAATTAAAGGTAGTTTACCCTTGGAGAAAAATCATGTTTTTCAAGTTTTTGCAAACCCTGTATACAAAATCAACAATCTCTTAGTAAATCGTATTTTTTTCACAAGCAAAATTTTTTACGAACAATGACTTTTGTTTAAAAATGAAATTTGTCCATTTGTTCTCTTGTAAACCCCATCCGTGGACAGTCTATACTCCTAAAAAAAAATTTTACCTTCCAATGATATCTCCTGTATTCTGCAACGTGACAATCTGCGTTTTACTACAATTAATTATGACATTCGGAAACAGCATTTCGTGGCTATCAAGGGAGAATTCTGCAGATATACTTGCTCCTTTAATGATACACAATGGTTCAAAATAATCTTGAGTTTCAAAATAAATCTAAAATACATTAAACGTGTTACAAAAACTAATTTCACGTAAATTTAAGTTATCGCTGTCACACTTTAAAATCTTTATTATTTATTTTAAACAATATCGCAAAAAAGTTTTTTCTTGTAAACAAACAAAATTGCATATTTAAAATGCATTTTTAATTAGAAACATCTTTTTTAATAGGGATTTTTAATATTAGCAAAAATACAGAGGTACTTTACTCCTAATTAAAAATTGAAAAAAACATTTTTGATCTCGTATATAGCTGATACAATTTCATATCTGATGGTATTTTTTCGTGCCCATATGATGTCAACTTACGTAGACACGCTATCTTTACTTAGGCATTGTAACTTGTTATAATTCCTAATAAAGACTTTATTATTATTAAACTTATGCCACAAATTATTTGGTAAATTGCGGGAATTTAAACCCAATATTAAGTCTACATAAGTTATATGGAAAAAAATATTATACATTTTACGTAAAAAGTTATTTTTATAAAAACTTCTGCATGGTCCTAAATCTAAGATGCAACCATCAGATATTAAATTTTATTAGTCGTCTTGAGATATAGTAGGTACCTGTATTTCTGATTAGTTGGAAAACTATTATGAAGGAACGATGTTTACCTCTAAAAATTACTTTTTTCTACTCGCGTGCACAACGCAGCTACTTTGTACACCCGTTACGTTAGAAAATGTAATTGGTTGTCACGGCAACAAGAAATAAACGTTAAAGCTGACTATTTGACAATAAAAAATATTAAAATAAAAATAAATATACAGGATGTCGAAGAATACGTGGGCAATCTCTCGGATTTACAAAGAACGCATGAAAATAATGTGACAAGTTTCTATAATTTTTTTGCCTAAAGCGCCACTTTATAGAGATTTGGGCCCTGAAAAGACGCCGCTGGAAATAGGTTTTTCTTGAATGACTTTTATAGTACTTGGTATAATTCAATAATTTTTGAATATGATAAATACAAGTTAGGACTCCTTAAAATGGTATGCTTGTAAAACATTTGCTTTCATTAGATCGCTAGGAGCGGACAAACCATTACACATTATTGTTAATTTTTATTACTCCCTGTATAATAAAGAAATGAAAAAGTTGAGGAAAGTGACCAAACATGAAATACCATTTTGTTTTCTACACATAATTTGGATAAAAATTATAAATAAAAAAACTGTTTGTAATAATTATTAACAATCATATATTTGTTCTTTAATTTGTAAAAATTTTTAGTTACACTGATTAATTTTAATAAGAATTTTTTAACTAAAATATAGAAAATATTGTTTAGGGTGACAAAATATCGTGAAGATTTGAGCCCTTAATAATAATATTTAGAGGTCCTTCTCCTTTAATTTAGTATAAAAGTTTTTTTTAAACGTTAAAAAGTTACGAGAAAGCGATAAAACAAAACGTTGCTACAGCGACAAAAGGGCTTGCTCTACTGGTACGTTACCACTTCTACTCGCGAATGGGTATTTAAAAAAGACACAAACTCCTCTAATTGCGTATGTGAGTTTCCGTTTAAGATAAATGCCAGTATTTCATATTAGGGATACTATTCAATATTTTGCCACTTTCCTCTATTTTTGGGTAACTTAAACCCTTAGCCTTAAAAAGGGTCCTCCTGTTTGATGGCAATAAGTTAAAGCGTGTTCGACAAAAACAAGTTTTTGTTCAGTGGGGACATCTAAAAATTAGGTTATACTGTTGCAAAGGGTACTAACAAAAATGTTTTTTTTTATTTTAACCACACTAAAAAATAATGTAGCAGCATGGTAAAGTGTCCCATAATTTCCGACAAACGTAATTATTAAAGACAACCCTATTTAAGCAAAAAGTTATTTTTTTCAAAAACGCTTCATTTTATTGGACATTGGACAAAAGTACCTTTTTTGACTAAGAGTTTGAGCTATCTTAAAATTATATTTTGCATTCTTTATTATACAGGGCGTAAAAATAATTAGTACTATTGTGTAAGGGTTAGTCCGCCCCTGGCGACGTAACAAATGCAAATGTTTTACAAGGACACCATTTTAGGGAGTTCCAACTAGTGTTTATTATATTAAAAAAATATTTTATTAAACGCAGTACTATAAAAGTAATTTAAAAACACCTATTTCCGTGTTTTTTCAGGTCCAAATTCTATAAAGAGGGGCTTTAGGAACAAATTTTATAGGAACTTGTCACATTATTTTCATGTGTTTTATATGAATCCGAGAGATTGTCCACGTATTCTTCTTATCTGAACTTAACTGAACTTTGCACAATTGTTAGGAAAATAACTTTTAAATATGAGAGTTGTTTTTTTGGCTGTGTATAAAATTACCTTTTCTTCAAATTGCATTTTTCTATGGGGCTGAAATATTATTTCAAAGTAGCCCTTTCCATGAGGGGGTATATCTATAAACATGTTCGGTATTATTAGAAAGGATTTCAAATATTCTTTTCTTTCTTCCTCTTGTTGTTTTAACAATGCTTCAGTAGTTTTCTGGTTGCTATAATTTATAATTTCAAAATAGGTTAAAGGTTAAAACATATATACTTTTTTAAACCTTGTTATGAATAAATAATTTGAGTATTTTGGAGCATTTAAATTTAAGAATTTAAAGGCAAAGAAAACGGGAACATGTTAATGGAAGTATGAAAGAGAAAATTTAATTTGTAATCAGTTATACGACTGCAGAAATAAATCAGCTCTAGAGCAGATTTTTTTTCTCAAAATAGGCAATTACGTAAATAGAGCAAAAATAATTAATTATATATAGTTTTTAAAAGCATCCCATAAAACACTAAGAAATTATTTTCAGCAGGTTTCCGCATCAAAACTTATATAATATAAAAAAATATAAAAATAATGTCTTTCAGATATTCTTTTTCTTGACTTACAGAAATATAAAAATGAATATTTTACTAATGACACCAACGATTTAGAAACTTAGTATTTTTTTTCAACTAACAACAACTGAACAACTTTTAGGCTATTGTCAAAGTGAATTGCTACACCTTTTTAAAAGTACGCCCAGCATGGGTTTTTATTTATATTTCGACACCTACTTAGAACGATAAGAATACAAGAAAACTTCTAGTATAAAAGTTTTATAGTTTTTTATTGATTACCTTTTGAGCATACCAAACAAATGAACATTTAAAAGTTAAGAAAAATAAAGAGAGGTAATTTTTTAATATAAAACACTCGGTATATTATGTTACCATTATAAAGGTCTTCTTAAGAGCTTTAAAAATCTAGCACATTTGATTTATCCATCTTTAACGGAGTTTTAGCCATTAAAATTTGAAAATGGAGATAATTTCCACTATAACTACGCACCATTAAGCTTAGTACTTCAAGCTTAAATTTGTAGAGGATATAGGTAATGGAAATTATATCTGCTATTTTGCAGATTTTAATGGCCATATTTCTAAATCTTTTAAGAATAGATATATCAAATGTATTATGTGTTAACTTTAAAGGGCTTTTTAATAGTGACCATGGAGTTCCATTTTAAGAAAGTACACCTTTTTATTTTTCTTAACTTTTTAAAGTTCATTTATTTTTGTGAGTATGCCTCAAAAGATAAGAAACAGACAAAAAACTCTAACATACGAAAAGTTTTTTTAATCCCTTTAAGTTTTCGTTCTAAGTGTCCACAGATAAATGAAAACCCTGTACATATTCATGTCAGTAAATAAAAAGGTGCTTTTCTTTCTGTTCATTTAGTTTTTTTTATAAAACTAAATTTACTTTAATAAATTAAAATTATTAAAAGCAAATTAAAAAGTACAACCACTATGTAAATTAATTTACTACTATAAAAATAAAAGTTGAAGACCGTTACAATAGTTTGGTTAATAATTTTAGCTTTAAAATATATTTTATAATTCATAAGGTCTGGTTTTAAAGTCTACAATCTCAATATCTCATATTAATTAGGAAAATGAGATAATTGTCCCAATAGTTGCATTGTTCAGCGCTAAATTTAAAAAAATCACTTTTTATGCAAAACTACATCCATAATAAAGTGTTCGAAAAAATGCATTTCATTCAATGTATAGGTTCTTTGTTTATTTTTTATTAGATATAATATACCAATCTTATTTTAAAGGTTAAAGACTTTGAAACTAGCCCGTTCATATTACCTATTTTAAAAGGTATTTAGGTGCAAACTTACTCCAATTCTTTTTCTTGTTGTTTCTTATTTTTTTCTTTGTCGCTTTTCTTCTCTACTTTATGTTTATCGGCCTTTAAATGTGTGGTTTTATCTTTTGGTTTCCTTTTTTTATCCTGTAAACGTAACAAAATTTAAAAATATATTTTTAAAAATTATTTTATGCTATCTAATTAAATAGCATTAAAAAGCATGAAAAAGTTACCAAAACTGTTTCTTTTCTCATTGGTTATGGTATCTAGAAAAATAACAGGTAATTTATAAAATGGTATATTGTGTAACATGTAGGAAAAGCGCTATATATGCTTTTCCTAAAAATTGCCCCTTCTCTTTTTCTTCGGTCAAAATAATTCTTTTTTGTTTGTTTTTAGTAGCATAAAAATATAGTGTTTTTTAGTTTAATAAATATAAACATTTTAGTTTAATAGATATAAACGTCATGGTAAGAGTAAACTTGCAAAAGATTTTAATTTAACTTCAAACACAGTGTCGACGTAAATAGTCCCCCTGTTAACTTTTGTACCCTTAATTTTTCTTTATTAAATTTGGGTATTATTAAGGGAGGACCTGAACTACTTTTGATGTAAAAATAATAGTTGCAAGAATCAAGATTGCAGATGGGCACCAACTTAGGAAATAAAATTAAATGCAAAGGGGTCTTGTAGCATATCAATTTAAAGCTCCTGACGAGTACTTTATAATTCTAGAATAAAAGTCAACATCTCCACCTATTACAAAATAGCGGTACTTTAAAATTATCTAGAACTTCTGATATGGATTGCCATATTTCCGAAACTAATAAAGTTAGATGTACTTAATATGGAATTTTCTTAAAGCTCTTTTAAATACCTTTTTAATGGTAAATAAATTACAGGGTGCTTTATTAACAAAATAAGTACATTTTGTTTCACCATGTATATTAGTATCAGTATCACCAATGGAAAGATATTTAACCGGGCTTTAAGAAAATATCATATTAGGTATATCTAACTTTATAACTTTCAAATATATGGCCATCCAAATCAGAAATTTAGGTAATTTTTAAAGTACCGGCGTTTTGTAATAGTAGAAGATATTGACTTTTTTTTCTAGGATTACAAAGTACTGTCAGAGCTTTAAAATGATATGCCACAAGACCCTTTCCATTTAATTTTTTTCTAAGATGGCGCCCATCTGCTATCTGATTAAGTTGAACCATCATTTTAAGGTCAAAAGTAGTTTATATCCTTCCATTATAGTTAAACCCAAATTTTATATAGAAAATTACGGGTACAGAAGTTAGCAGGGGGCTATTTAGGTACGTCCACACTGTATATTTGCATATAAAAAGTAAAATAAATAATAAAATATATGAACCTTATTTCCTTGCTAATAATTTTGACGAATCACTATCAAGAATTGGTAAAAAATATAAATTTATAAATATAAATTTCAAGTGGAAAATTGCTTAACAACTGCTAACTTAGCTGTCAGTAGTTTTTCCTCCGAAAAAAACGAAAACTTCATGACCAGTTTGACAAGTTGCAAGTCATATCGTCCTTATAATATTACTTTATTGTTTTAATAAAACAAAAAAAAAATGTGATTAAATAAAATGTTTACTTAACCCTAGAAATAATCTTACCAAATATCCTCGTGCATCTGATTTTCCTGTGGAAAAATTGGAGCTCGTTTCTACCTAATCTGTTTTAACAAATAGCATTTTCAAAAAGTGTCGTCTTCGAATCGGATATTTAAAACCACTTTCAATATTATTTGTAAGAACAAATCTCGTTTTTCCTAATTTTGTTGAAAAATTAAATGCTTGTAGATTTTTAAATTCTTTTTATTTTATGGGGTAATATTTTTGGCGATTTTGAACCCTCATTCTATAGGGGATTTTTTACTATAGCATTAAGAATTTCAGATAAGCAAGCACCCAAAGCAGACCAACTGACGTCATTATGACGTCAATTTTTAGTCACTTTTTGGTCATAAGACGTCATTGGACCAAAATTATAACGTCATTTTACTGACGTGTTTTTGACGCCGTTGAAGTGACGCCTTTTAACGTCATTATTTCACGTCATACTAGCTCATAAAGAAATCTAATGACGCCTTGTTTAGAAAATCCACCAGAAAAAATATTATTGTACATTATATGATTCGTATTAAAAATTCAACCGGAATATCATATGACAAAAAAATAAGACCAATCATTTAAGTTGTCGTCACATGACAGCCCATCTATCAACACCGTCTTTATGGATGGCCTATCAACTATCAGGTATGTTTATTTCATAATTAAAAAATATAATTTTTAATAAATAAAATATTGTTATCATTTTCACTTTTAAAAAATATTTTTTTTTCGATTTTATAAGTAAAGCTGTGGAAAAATTTTAAATTTAATTTTTTTTTTGGTATTTTCTCTTTTATTTAAAATATATTATTTTAATAACTAGCATATGTACGCATTTAAAAATATAGGGGTTGTCAGCTTATACAAGGTGTGTTAAAAATTTTAAGGTTATTATTATTATTTTTTAATTAAATATGACCTTGACCCAATTTTTTAGGCGATACCTAATTGACCTAATTTTTTTATAACGATACCTTTGTTTAAATACTATCTTTAATATAAAACAGTTTTTATTCGGTTAACGGAGGGGTGAAGGTCGCCTCCTATTGGGATCTTGTACTATAGACCTTAGAATAGGGGCGGATAACCCATGCACTGAAGCCGGTCGGCTTATTGTGCGCCCTTGTCTTTTACATCTGGGTGATGCAGTCAGCCAGAGGGGACCTACAGCTTAACGTGATTCCGAATTCCTATTCGCGGCAACTTAAGACCAGGTCCCCATCCAGGGGATATCCAACCCTTCCAACTGGATAGGGTCCGCATGTCTAGTCCTTGCTGGCTATTAGCGTCGATATATTTTGCACTTTGTCCGTCTGTGCAAAAAAAAAATTTGGCCACCCCTGTAAGAGAAGGTTTTTTTGTTAAATTGAGGCATTTAAATTGTAAAAAAAGTTAAGACCAAAAAGAGGTCCTCACTTCTAAAATTACTGTCTTCTTAATTCAACATTGCTTTTTTTCCTTCCTATCAAATATTTTTTGAAGGCCAAGAAAAAAAGATTTCCACTTTTAAATTACATTGTTTTCCAAAAATTTTACCAAATTACCGCCTCTTCATTTTAAGCATTTCCGCCCTGCACCACTTGTAACACCCGTAAGGCACGGCCCTGAGCACAATACACAAAATTAATTTAAAGATAATGTTGCTAGTACCCTCTTTACGCCTTCCTTGCCTACGACAGTGCGCGAAGTCGTATGGATATATTTTTTTATAAATTTAAAACAAAATATTAAGGTGAACACTATTATTTTTCTGTTTTGAACAAATAAAACGTCTTTTGGACTAATATAAAAATACTTACTCTTTGGAGGTGGCGGAAGTACTGGCATTTTCATATCAGTTGTTTCCAGTTTGGCAGTTTTTTTCTGGCGAATAACAAGGTTTTCAAACAGATTAAAGTGAACGTCGATTCTTGCTGGAATATCGTTAACAACGCCGACCCTATACTTTTGGATGCATCGACCAATACTTCTCGAGAATTAATAAATTTATCCTTGGGGTTAAATAATTCTAATTTAACTTGCACACTTTCTCCGGTAATCGGTATAATAATTCTTAGGGGTATCGAGTAAAATCGGAACATCTGTCTGATACGATCCAACTTTTTGTGGATGAAACATTATCAATATGTTTCCGAGATTCATTGAGCAAGACAAGCTGGATCTAAAGTCAACGGTAAGGAATTCTGTGTTTTTAAACAAATTGCTTAGTCTAAAAAATATTTGTTTGTGAGTACCTCTTTCTAGAACCAGGTATTGACTAACCCAGTTTTTGCAAATATATTTGTAGAACATATTATATAGTATGGGAGGTAAGCAACGTTTTCGAAAAATAATTTTAGGACAGCTAATTTTTTAATATGTTGTTCTCCTTTCCTTTCTGGATAGATCCTGGTCTGTCAGGCTGGCGGTAGTGCTTGCGTTTATTAGTTCGCATCCTACCTGTACAGGTAATAATACAAGGTTTTGAAAACATTTAAGAAACTTTTTCAATTTCTTGTCTTTAGATAGGTTTACCAACCCTTTTTTTTATTGTCAGACACTTTTATTATTGCTAATTATACAGTCGTCCCCCTGAACCGTTGTGGTATATTTTGACAAAACTTGGAACGATAATATAAGACAAAGAAAGTCAAAATTTCAAAAATCAGCCATCTTAAAATTCTCGTTGTTTCTACGTTGCTGCCTCCCGGACTATAGCTGCGTGACGGTCATAAAAAATTATGATTATTCGACCTTCAAATAATCGGATTCAAAAATCGTGAACGCAGCAAGATGTGTGAGGCCAGGGTAAACTAAAACTAACATTTGGTCTAACTTACTGAATTTGCTTAGAATCCAGGTTCTTAAAAGTCAGTACCGTGGTTATAGTATTTAGTTTCGCCACTTTGTAGCCAAAGCAATATCCAAAATTATACTCTGAGGAATGAGAACGAATAAAGTGGTTTTTCGGATACGATATTCAAATAAAAGGGTGTATTGTAGGGCCATACATCATCTAGAACAAAAATTTTAACTGTTATTTTGTGTGCAATTATTTATAACTAGCATGATTTTTGATTAAAATCAGGCCTCCTTTGGAAAACTTTCATAAACGAGATCACACAAACTGTTCACGGATGTGGCTTACAAGAAGGGAAATGTGTAAAAATTATTTTTCATAAATAAAATGTAATTATAAAAAAAAATATGAATTATAAAAGAAAATGTTGATTTTGTATGGAGAGTTTATAAAAATTTTAACAACATGATTTTTCTCCAAGGATAAACTACATTTATCTTTCATTTCTAAGCAAAATGTTAATTTAATGTTTTTATTTAAACAGAGTTAGCTGATTTTGGTGGTAAAAAAATAAATTATTTTAATTATTTAAATAAAATGACGTAAACTAAACTCTAAAATTACAATCAATAAAAGATTACAATTTTTATTTACATTACCTTTTATTCGACAAGTTTTCAGCTGCAGACAAATGTGATCAAGGCATTTTCGAATTGTAAATTAAGATATTTTAGCCCAATTGTATAGTTAAATTAAAATTTTTATGAATATTCGTATCGATTACAAGGTTTATTCTAAATATACAGCGTGTCTACTTAAGTTTGCACCATATGGAAAACTTTTCTATTATTGATTTTACGAAAAAAAAATTCTTTTTAAAATGTTCTGCATGGTCTAAAACCTAAAATTCATATATCAGATATTAATTTTTTCAAGTGGTATACGAGATATGTCGAAAAATGTAAATTTTGCTCAGGATAAAAGTACCTTAATTTTTAACAATATCGACTTTTTATACAAAAAGTTCTTAAAAAATTACTTGCAAATATACAAAGTTCAGTTCTAAACCATGGGGATTTTTTTATTATTGATTTTACGAAAAAGTTATTTTTATAAAAAAAGTTCTGCATGGCCTAAAACCTAAAATTCAATCATCAGATATTAATTTTTGCAGTAGTATACGAGGTATGTCAAAAATTGTAATAGTGTTAAAAATGTAAATAATTAAGTTTTCATATTTGTAAACATTTTTATTCTTAACATCTTTTTTATAAAAAAATCGATATTGTTAAAAATAAAGATACTTTTCTCTTAAGCAAAATCAAATTTTTTTGACATACCTCGTATACTACTGCAAAAAATTAATATCTGATGATTGCATTTTAGGTTTTAGATATTGCAAATTTTTTATAAAGAATAACTTTTTTCGTAAAATCCATAATAAAAACAAATTCTCAATAATGAGAACTGAAGTTTATTTTTTTAGTAAATAGTTACAACTGCGTATTTGTAAGTAACTTTAATTCTAAATACATTAAAAAAAAATGGATATTGTTAAAAATTAAGGTACTTTCCCTTGAGCCAAAATCTACATTTTTCAACTATACCCGTATACCACTGCCAAATAATTAATATCTGATGATTGCATATTGGGTTTTAGACCATGCAGAACTTTTTTATAACGAATAACTTCTTTTTTGTAAAATCAATAATTAAAAAGTTTCCCATATAGTGAGAACTAAAGTAGACAAGCTGTATATATTTTTTTTAAATAAATTTAACCTAAAAATATAAAGTAAAGGTAGATTACACACTTTGGGGGAGGGGAAGTCCGAAGAAGGTGTGTAAACGAAATCGGTATTATTTGAGAAAAACGGGCTCAATTTTCAGCGTTTCTATTAGAGAACAATAGAGGCGCTCGTGATGACTATAAGATTTTGAAACAGTGTTGCCAGGCATAACATTATGTAGTAGAATTTACCCCATTTTTTTAATAGAAAATATGAAGATTTTTTATTAAACAGGTTTTTAATATCACTAAAACTATTTTGTTTGCAATTTAAATAACTAAAATTTTAAGAAAAAGTCTAAATACCCATTGGAAGATTTGAAAATATTATTTATTTACCTATACTTAGAATACAAAAGTTACATTCTTTAAATTAATTTGCCCTGTCAATCTCCCAAGAGTAATTAAAATGGCCTAAATCTACTACAAGTATTTAAAGGTTACCTGGTGATTAAAGTTTTTATTATTATTTCCTTTTTTTCCACTTTTGTTTTTATTTAAATTGGAAATATTTACCAATACAAATAGTCAAGTACACCACACAACACCACTTTATTGTTTTATATTTACATAATTGGTACAAATTTAAAGGAGTTTTTCGCTTAATATCTATTTATTTGTGTAAAATAAGGTAAATAATACATTTTAAATTTTGAGTAGTCATTTATGAAATGACATTGCGCAACATGGTTTTACACGGACTGCTTTGTAAAATGTAAACTTTTTTGAATGAGATGTGATGACGTGTAGGTTAGGTTATCAATCAAAGTCAAAAAATTGTCAAAAGATAAGTAATTTTGTTCATTATGTGCATTAAAATATATGTTTTATTGTTTTCAATGTGAAATATAGAAAATACTACTTTCCCACAAACTGGTAAATAGGAAATATTCCGAAAAAAGCCTACATCGGCTTTTAAAACTCGGTAAGTATTAAACTGGCAAATTATTTTAATATTTTTAAGTGAACCTTGCGTTAAACTCTATTCTACCTAACTTTACGTCATTTGTGCCTAAATTACCTGTTAAACTTTCGTTTATATTAAATAATTTGAATTTCTACTTTATATTTTAAATTCTGAATTCGTTGTTTATAGTAGATAATTTAAATTATAACTAGGGTTACTTCATATAATTTAGAAATGTACTAAATCCTTCCTAAACCTTCGAGCATCCACCTTATACCTATTAGAGGCAGTTTTGCGATTTGGCCGTGCAAACAATTTTATAATTAAAAAGTAAAAATTGTATTTTTTTAGCAGATTGTCATTTGCTATACATACTTCATTTGGATTCAATGACATAGGCAATTCCCAGTATTAAATAATAAGATACTTATAATTTCTATTGACATTTATGATATTTTTTATTTTACTTTGAATGTAATAGACGATCTATTTTTTTTTTATTAGGATCTTGACATAGTAAAATAATGGTAGGAAGCTATTGGCTGGGGCAAATGTGTCCCATTTTTGAACAACACATGGCTCATTTCGGAATAGACCTTTGGGGAGAAAAGTTAAAATTTTAGAAGAAAAAACTGGTTTTGAGCATATATGTAATCCATTCAGGCGATTATTCTTGCTTTCAAAAGTAAGTCATTTAAAATTGTCCAGTGTAAGCGTAAAAGATTTACTTTTATTTATGTTACAGCCTCTTGACGATGCTTAATTTACGAGAATACAGTTGTGGATATTAGGAAACTAGTAATACCTCATTAAAGATGATATTCACCGCTGAAGATAAATGTCAGAAAAGCTTATCAAGTACCTAACTGTTATAGTTTTTTGACAGTATTTTATGAGTGCAAAACTATAATTATTAAGCTGTCTTTGAAGTAAGTATTGAAGTACAGAGTACATAAATGTTTTAAAAGAATTTGAATATAAGTTAAAGAAAATTTAGAGCAAATCTGTGTTTTTCCGAAGCTCTTTAACCACACATATTACATTACCAATTATAGGGTGTCATCTGTAATATTATTTTGCATTTTTAATGCACCATGTAAAATATTGGATATTTTAAGTCTATGAAAATTCTAGCACACCTAAATTATAAATACAGTGAGGATAATAAGAATCCTCCCCCGTTTATCTTTTGAATGGAACATCGAGATCGGGTAAAATTTGTTAATTAAACTACTTTTTGGCATAAAAATGATTCCGGTTACGTGGCATAGTATGAAGTGGGCACTAGCAACTTTTGTTTCTAAATTGAAATGGGGGTCATGCAACACCTCGTTTTAAAGGCCCTCTAATTCTGTTCTTAATGCTACTTTGTTGTTTAAAATCGGCCAAGCCGTTCGAGACTAACAAGCCAATGCCATTTTATGCTAAAAAGTAGTTAAAGTGACACCCTTTTACCAAAAATTTACTTGACCTCGATATCTTGCCTCATTCAAAAGATAAAAGGGGGGAGACTTTTAATATCCTCACTGTATATTTAAGTTAACACATTCTAAACTTAATATTTTACCAGTTATTTTAAAGTGTAAATTTTATTGTACGATCAGTAAGACGAAAAATTTATTGTGTTTAAAATCCGGAGTTGCATTCTTTTTTCTTTTCTTAGAGACTATCGAATTTTTCGAAATATTTGAAATGAAATACTTTGATAAAAGTCTTTCTAAATTACCCAGTAGCCTTTTTTGAAATGATACGAAGTCGATAGTGGGTTAAATAAGCATAGGAAATCTAGACTTTTATACAGATGTTTTGTCCATTAAGTAGTAGTCCTTAGTTAAAACGCCAAGAGGCAGTAACTTAATACTAAAGAGGTACTAAATTCTAAACACCTTAAAATCTGAATATGTTTCTTGAAATGCAAAAATTTGCATTTTTCCATGTGTATCAATATGTTAAAAGGTTTTTTTGAGAGATATAATACTTTTAAAGCATTTAATTTTTTCATTTTGTTTATTTTTAATTTTATGCATGTTTTTTTTTCGCTTAAAATCAATTTTTTGTTAATGTCCAATTCCGGCACTTTTAGGTAAAAATTTGTGATTTTAATAATATATGTCTTGGATGTTTATTGTATTTTTTATTTTGGTAATTCCAAAATTTGGCTTATGTATGCTCCACTGATAGATTTTTTGTCTTGTCACATAATACTGATGATGGTTTTATACCAAAGGCGCTATGCTAGAATTTTGAAGAATAATATTTTTCACGGAATGTAGAAGTTTATTATTTTTACATTTTTACCTGTACACATTTGTAACTAATTTTCATTTTCTTTTTTAGACTACCCAATCTTTTGCTGGATAGTTAAATCACTTCCGCATCCAAGAAACCTTTTTAATGAAAATTCCTACTATATAAGATTTACAATTAAAAAATGTTATTGTGTCTTGTAGTCCAAGAAAAGCGTATATCAGCGTACCTGATATAGCGCTGTATAAAACTTTATTCATAACTTTGTACTGATCTAACCAACTTAGCAATTCTTTGGTATATTCTTTATACACGTCGTGCCACTTTAAAACCTTCATGGGCAATTTTTCTCCACGCGTGGAAAGGAATGTTTATATTAATAGTCGGTATCGGGTGGAATGCACCCATAGAATATTGTTTTTAGTTTTTGCATTTTTTAAACCTAACCACTGTAACGTTGTAATTTTAATTTATAAACACTTTTAATTTAAAAATATGCAAAAACTTTTTCGTTTAAAGTGTATTATTTTGCATTTAACACTTACCTCCAGGCGTATTTCTACAGACTGCAAAACGTTCGAGGTCGTAGCCTAGTAGTTTTTTATCTAATAACTGATGAGCCCTATATACCCTAAACATTTACCAAAAACTAATGCCTCAAAAAACAGTTTGGTATACATATTTGTTTTTACAAAAAAAAGTTGTTGTCAGTTTTAATATTTTTTAATTTAAGACATTGAATTTAAATTGAAGGAATCGAGCTGGCACGACGTGTATACTTAGCTTATGGAATCTACATATCGTCGTCTTGGTAAAAAAGTACCTAACTCCAATTTTATACAGATATAAGATTCTAAACCCATTTGTTTAAGAGTAGGTTAAGCTAATTGTAATAAAATTTCTATAGGTGTTCAATGCGTCCAGAGTTGGGTCGAATACTGAAAATCGAATACCGCAAAAAAAAGTATTCGAGTACCGAATATTTGAATACTTGGAAGAAAAAAGTATTCGAATACTCGGTATTTACGAACACCCGGTATTGGTATTAGAATACTGGAAAAAAACTGATGATTAAAAAAAAGCCCTCACCTCATTTTTCCCTACTTTTTGTTCCCTTTTGGTATTCTACTCGTGACAATTTTGGTTTATTCGAATACTGCTTATACATTCCGATATTCGAATACTCGGAACGCCGGTATTTGAATACTCAAAAAAGTATTTGTCAAATACTTCAAAAGTATTCGAATACGACCCAACTCTGTATGCATGTAACACTTAAAAACCCTCGAAGGCAATATGCCCAATGGATACAATTATGTGGGAGAATGCCTATCTCCAATAAAAAAAAACAATATATTAGTTCATTCTACCATTAAATAATACAGTAGTATTCCTAAAATTATCAACATATTACATTTCAGTAAAAGTCAAGTGAATAAAGCTAAGCAAATGCTTTTTCGTAAATTAATAAAAGCGAAAACATACATTGCCTGTAACAAAAAAAAGCAAGTACTATAGTATTAACTTTTGCTTAAGTTTATTCACTTGGCCAATAATTTTTAGTAAGCATTCGATTTTTACTTTCTCATTTAAAATGTGTACCTAAAACGGAGTTAAGCAGTTTTCTTACTAAGGCGAAGATATGTATCTACATAAACGTAGAATATTTTTGTTTGTTAAGCTTTGTGACAATAGCCATTATTTTTGTATATAAAGTAAATAGTTTAACAGAATTTAAATTAAACAAAATTATCTCTATTTTTATATTAAACAGATAGGTACTTGCAACATTTTAAAACTCTTTTTTATTTTATTTTAAAGTTGCAAGTCTACCCTTTAGTTTTTACGAATGTAAGTGTATTTTAAGAGAAGCGAAACTTTTACATTAATACTTTAAATTTATTATAAATTTAACAAAATTTTATTTTCTAAAAGTATCAATAAAAATTTAAAAAATGAACGCCTAAGTGGGCTAAGTTTTTTGTATCACTAATAGCACAGACGACCTGGGGTCATTCTTTGGGATCCAGGTGGATATACACGTCGTGCCAGCTCGACGCTATCAACCGAGTTTCAGTGTGCAGGACACTGACCGATAGAGATGTAGACAGGAAACTCATAAATTAATATGTTTCATAGAATGGTGCGTCGATCTTGCATTAGACCGTCTTTTTTCACACATTCACCCATTGTAATTTTAATCTGGTGCGACGTATGCGTATATGCCAACTGTCTTTGCCGCGTTGAACACCGTTCAAAATAGTGAGTTAAAAATTTTCTAACCCGGCACCTACAGTGGTACTTTGTAGTACAGTGGTACTTTCTTTGGCTTTATTAAAACCTTTTTGGACATAGATAGAAAAAGTTAAGTAAAGGAGATATAAAAACAAGTATATATAGTACAAATAGTAATATTTTAATCATTTGACTGTTTTCAGATGTAAAAACCGTTATACTCTAAAATAAATAAAACAACATTAAAACAAATTTTAAATAAACAGATAGAGGTGCAACATTATTATATTTATAATTGCAACTTATCAGTCCAAAGTTTCTATCCCTAATAACTGGGTTGAGTAAATAGATCCTTTTCCAGGGGAATAAGAGTTAAGAAGAAAATTATAAACTGTTTTTGATTAGACCGAAAAATCCATAATAAAATTTAAATGATGGTGTGTATTTTAATTTAACAGCGATCTTGGGAAATTTTTGCACCTAATTTATAATTCTTAGAAATTCTTGTTGTCCTTTTTAAATAAAAACTCTTTCAAATTAATTGGTGTTTTCTGTAATGTCTTATTTAAAAATAATTATTTTCTACCTTACCTTTGTACTAATTTTTGTACATATGCAATGTACAAAACAACCCTAGAAATCTTATAGTCATCAACAGTACCCTCTGGTGTCATATTTAAAAACCTAATTTAAACAAAAAAACAAGCCCGTTTTTAAAACATGTCGATTACACACCTTCCTCTAGGTCACCATAGTCATAATATACGACCTGCCCTAATCTCGATATAACGTCACGTAATGTGATGAAACATTTAAAGCCTCTGAAACAAGTATACTCAAATTTATGTAATTTTTTTACCACAATATACTTACTTGTCCCAAATCTATTACGTTTGCCTTATCCTTATTAAGGAAAATATTTTTCCATTTCGGTCAGTATAGAAAATACTTGATTTTATTTCTATTGAACTAGCTAATACATTCAAAAATAACGGAGATTTAAGTTTTTCAACCACACATTTGACATGAAATTTTACCGAAGCAACATTTGAGGTAATGAAAGTTATCCTAAAACACAAAGTGCACTTTGTTAATACAGTGCATTTTGTTTATACAGTACATTTCTTAAATGTCCTTCAACTTTTTCTTTGAATGGATCAATTTTAAAAATTAAAACTTCAGAGAATGAATTTAAAACCTAAATACTACGTTTTAGAGTAAAATTGACCGATGAACATTTTTTAGGATAGCGGCTGTGTGCCATCTTAGAAAAAAATTAAACAAAAGGATGATCCAGTGCACACTATTTTAAAGCTTCAGACGAGTACTTTATGACCCTAGCATATAAAGTCAATACCTTTACCTACCAGAAAATGGTGGTACTTTAATAATTACCTAAATACCTGATTTGAATTGCCATATTTCCAAAACGAATAAAGTAAGATATAAAAAATATAGTATTTTGTTAAAGGTTTGTTAAACATTTTTTTAATAATGATATAATTAACAGGGTAGTGTTTTATTTTATAAATAATTATTTTTGTACTACATGTCTATATAAGCCAAAATTAAATTTTTGGCCAAACCTTGTAGATGACTGAGACAATTTGATATCTGATAATAGTATTTTAGATTTTGAACCATGCAGAATTTTTTATTAAAAATAATGATTTTTCGTAACTTATTTAACAAGAAGTTTGTTAAGTGTAGAACCAGCTTAACAGTCACGTTCATCGACATTTTATGGGTATCGGATTGGGCGGGTTTCATTTATAAAATATTTTTGTTTCTAGAATTAAACCAAGGATTGACACAAAATTTTAAAAGCGGATCTTAGAGCTTTAAAATCATGTGGGTTTTTTAACTGCACTTTAGACAGATAAAAACAAAAATATAGTAACGTTAAAAAACAAGTTATGGGCTTTTTAAAGCTAGAAATCTTTTGTTACAAGACCACTACCGAACGTTGAAATATTGATTTCTTAAAAGTCATACCTACCTAATATCAGTTTTACTTTTTGGCTTAAGTTTTCCCACTATTGGATGAATTTCCAATTTGTCTTGCTGCGAATCATCAAACTGAGTCTTTTTAATAAATTTAAAGGATAGTGAAAATGTTTCATCATTAATCAAATCCAGTGTTGTATTTACTTTTACTTTTGGCAATGTAGGTTTTAATAAAATATTGTTTTCGGAAAAATACACTTTGGGTTCTCTACATAAACTTTTCAAGAAGATCTTGCTGGTAACATTTTTTCAGGTATTTTTAAAATGTATTCTTGTTTAAAAGATCCCAACATTTGAGGAGCGAAAACAAAAGTAATAGGCATTTTTTCTTTTTATTCACATTTCCTTTTGGAGCCTCACAAATAAAATAGGAAAATTCCTTTTTGTTTTCTGCGACTATTTCAAAGTAAAATGATTCAGTGTTGGGATTTACCAAAAATATGTTTCTAAAAATAATATTATAAACTTGACGTATAGACAAGAAAAAGTTACACAGTGACCGCCAGAAATGGTAAACCATACGGAAAATCTTTCTTATTTTTAATTTCTTAAAATTTTTTATTTTTAATAAAAATCTCCGCATATACCGACACCGACTCACAAAACACTTATTAAAGTTTAAAAAAACCATATCGTATACGTGGTAGGCGCAAATTAACGAATGTGAAACAAGAGAAAACTACCTTTACTTTTAAACTAAAAGAAAAAATATTATTTGGAAAGCTTGTTTAGAATTAAAAGTTATGTCATATTTAAAAAGCAACGCAACCCAATAAAAAATTGGAAATAAAACTTACTTTTTCAATTTACCCCGTATAGAGATTAGATTGAACTAAATTAACTACCGTAAATTTATTACCCTTAAGTTAAAAAAAACGTCCTTACTTTGTTATTTTTAAAATATTTAAGTACATTTAAATCAGTTTAAAAATATTAGTAAATTTTTGCTTTTTGGTGGTGTCAAAAGCCCCTCTACATTATTAGTCCACATCGTTTTCGCCTTATAAAAAACGTCTTCACTTTTAAAAATATAAATTTATTTTTATGATTTTTCTATTACAATGTTAAAAAATTAAACTTTATTGGGATTATGGTAATTAAAAAAAAGTTCATAGAAGTTAAAAAATATTTTAGGATTAATCTAAATAAAAAACGAGGTAATTTTCTGGAAACCTGCGGCAACTCCGATTTTTACGAAATTTGGTATATGGGGTTGCCACTTTAGTTTTAAATCAAGAATTGTGTGCAAAAGATGGGGAATATTGTAAAAATAGGATTAGTTTAAATTTCATGTCTGATGATGAATATCTCCTGAAAGAAACTTTTCCGCCAAAAATTCTTTCAGATTCGTAATCAGCGCCACAAAAACCCCCGTATACCAAATTTCGTCAAAATTGAAGTTGCCGCAGGTTTCTAGAAAATTCTCAAAAACGAAAATGTGATATTAATTTTTAAAATGTAAAAACATAACGTAAAAAGGCAAAAATAATGTAAACAATTAATTTAAGGCTTACACACTGATGCAATGCAATCGACGCGATTGACTCGAGCTACTAGTTTCATCAGTCTGACCAATAATGATTTCGTCAAAGCATTTACACTAACGCAATTCGACTGATGCGATCATACACCGTTTTTTCATTAAACTAGTTGCTCGAGTCGATCACGTCGATTGCATTGCATCAGTGTGTAAACCACACCCCTCTAAATGAGAGCTGTGGTGTAAACTGCCTAAAGAGGCTTTTAAATTTTAGCCTTATTGAACCACAAAAAGCAAAAATGTACTTTTGTTTTTTGAAGTGATCTTAATGTACTTAAATGCTTTAGGAATAATGTAGATTTAAAAATTTTTGGAAATTTAAAGGCAAAAAGGATAATTTACGGCAGTTAATTTAGTTCAATCCAATCTCTATACAGGGTAAGTTGGAAAAGTAAGTTTTTTTCAATTTTTTTTATAAGTGGCTCTGCTTTTAAAATGTAACCTAACTTTTAATTCTAAACAAGTTTTTAAATAATATTTTTCTTCAAGTTCAAAAATGAAGGTAGTTTTCTCTTGTGTCATATTTTTTAATTTGCATCTATCTCGTATGCGCTAAAATTTATTTAAATTTTAATTACCGTTTTGTGAGTTTCGGTGTATGCAGAGATTTTTATCAGTAATACAATTTTTTGAAAAAGTTTTCCATATGGGTCAACATTTCTGGCAGTCACTGTACTATTATGAAGTTACAATTTGCCTGTATCTGTGTTCATACGCAGCGTCGCAGCAGATATACAGGATGGTCCAGCACTATTTAAACAAGAAATAACTTTTTGATTCAAGGGTATATTTAAATTAATAAAATAGCCTAAAAAATTTTGTCACATCCTGCATAGCTTTTTTAAATACAATCTAAGGCTAGTTATTAAAATATATTACTGTTATGTAGAGTAAAAAAATACAAATTGCCATTATACAGGGTTTGTCAAAAATTTGAAGGCTATTTTTTAAATTAAAATATAGCCTTTAACATAATTTTTTAGGCAAGCCTGTGGCAATAGCTTTGTTTAAATACTTTATATTATAACATAAAATAGTTTTTATCTGGTAAACAGATGGGTGCAGAAAAAGTCTGCTTTATCATCATATGTAGAGTAGCTGAAAATAAAATAAAAATGTTGGGTGGCAGAGTGTTCAAAAATATTTTAACTTTTTCAAAAAAGGCAATACCTTACCTTACCTATTAAATGATGACCCTGTATTTTTTCACCCCACATCATGGCTTGGTACAGAAAAACAGCTATTTCAAAGCGTACTGAAATTTAAATAGATATTTGGAATAAAAACGTAATTTTCTTAAATGTCACCTATACAGGGTGTTTCAACAAAGATGGACCATCGCTCGTGGGGTAATTCTTTACTAAACAATAATAAAAAAAGTCCTATGCACATGGGTCCGGAAACGCATGGTTTCCGATATACAGGGAGTTAAAGTTTTATTCTTTTTCAATTTTTTCATATGACTTAAAAACCACTTAACCGATTTTATTGAAACATGAAACTTTAAAGTGTATTAAAAAAAAGGGCATAGTTTTAAGTAAAAATCTGCTTACAGCTGCGGCAGTAGCGTGCGTACGGAGTAACTGTAAAAATGTCTTTAGAGAAAAATTATGTGCGCCACTGAGTTTTGCCAATTTTGATGCACTAGTTATGAAGCTTATTACATAAGCCACAAAAGTTAGCTCTTAGTATTTTTTCGTTTAGGGTTTTCCTTAGCAGATATGGTTAATTTTATAAAAATGTGCAAAGTACGCATTCGGCGGCGTAATGAAAAAATTATTCGTAAAGACACAATGATTATTCAAAGTGACCACCGGTTTTTAAGTCATTTGAAAAACTTGAAAAAAAGTGTAACTTCCTGTATATCGGAAACAATGCGTTTCCGGAGCCATGTGCATAGGACTTTTTTATTATTTTTTAGTAAAGAATTACGCCATGAGCGATGGTCCATGTTTTAAAACACTCTGGATATACAATGTGAAAGTGTATTTTATTTGCTATCGTATGCTGTAAAAAAAAGCAAGGTATTCCTTTCAAAACTGTTATTGCTAATAATTTGTTTTAAAAAGTGAAATTATTTTTAAACACCCTGTCTAACATTTGATCCCGATATTGACTTAAGTATGATATGGCATACTTTTCCTATAATGTAACAATTTATTATTATGTTAGAAAAAATAAAATTCTTAAAATAGAATTAATTTAATTACACCTCTGCATTTAAAAAACAAATATTATCCGACCTCTATAATATGTACTTAAATTTATTTTTTTAACTCTATGCTATCTAGATATACAGGGTGATTCAAAAATCGATCACGAAACTTGAAGGGGTTATTCTACTTGACAAAATAAAGGTAGAGCTTCATATAATTTTTTTCAAAATGTCATTCGTTTTCGAGTTACAAGCCGTCAAAGTCTTGGAAAACAAACGCAGAGCGATGCAGATATCTCTTTCGCAAGATCTTAATTTAATATTGGATTGGGGCGCCAAAAAAAAAAATCTCGTCCATTTTAATGCATCCAAAACACAATCATGTTCCTTGTCGCGAAAAGAGTCATCAAATACTCATCCTCTACTTATGAGCGGCCAAGTTTTACAGAGCAAAGACACCTTCAATCTTGTGGGCGTCACATTTGAAAGTAACCTTAACTGACATAAACACATTGTATCTATAGCCACGGCAGTGGTCGGGCTGTGGGGGATTTATCGCTTTTTTATAGGTACTTCCATGGCTTCTGCTCTGAAAAATTGTCCAGTATAGTTCCTCCACTCACGGTTCCTAACAGAGAAACTCGTGGTTCCGCGCGTATGCATCCCTATACGGTCCAACTGGACAGGCCCCGAACTTCCCACTTTGTTCGTTCTTTTATCCCTAGAGTTTCTAGATTGTGGAACCTGCTGTCCGCGGAGGTCTTTCCTTCCCCCCCAAATCTTCAAGTATTTAAGTCCCGTGTCAACAAACTCCCTCTTACCTCGCTTAAGACACCCACGGTACGTTAGTATTTAGGCTTTAAGCCTTCGTGGTTTGTCCAAAGATAAAAAAAGTTCAATTTTTATTTTGGTTTTTTCTGCCATATTGCATTTATTTTTTAACCAATCCAGTTGATATTTAACACACAAATCAAGCTTTGCAGATTCTAAAATTTTAGGACAAAGTACTTTTTTAAATACCGTCAGAGGGCACTTTACCTAAAACTTAAAATTTGTTTACAACATAACTTTTTTATTTTGAAAGATATTGTAAAGCTGGAGCGCCATTTTATAGACAATTAAAGACAAGTAAAAACTTAAAAAATAAGGTACTTTTTATTAAAGTCCATAAACCTCACCGTTTAGGCACCAATAGACATCAAAGTTTTTATTAATTTCAGTCAAATTACCTACATACATACAGGATGTCCAGTAATTCACCGACAAACTTAGGGCGATTCTACAACGAAAATAAGCAAAAACTTATTTATATAAACATATGTCCTAAACGTCTTAGTTTTTGAACTACGGGTGTTAAAAATTAAAAAAAAAGTTTTTTTTTAATATTTTTAGCACACCGTAGTTCAAAACTAAGACGTTTAGGACATATGTTTATATAAATAAGTTTTTGCTTATTTTCTGTTGTAGAATCGCCCTGTAAAGTTTGTCGGTTGAGTTACTGGACACCCTGTATGTATGTAGGTAATTTGATTGAAATTGATGAAAACTTTGATATCTATTGGTGCCTAAACAGTGAGATTTATGGACTTTAATAAAGGGTACCTTATTTTTTAAGTTTTTGATTGTCTATAAAATGGCGCCCCCAGCTTTACAATATCTGTCAAAATAAAAAGTTATGATGTAAATAAATTTTAATTTTAGGTAAAGTGTCCTCTGGCGGTATTTAAAACAAGTACTTTTATCTCAAAATTTTAGAATCTGCAAAGCTCGATTTGTGTGCCAAATATAAACTAGATTGGTTAGTGAACTTTGACGACTTGTAAATCTAAAACGAATGACATTTTGGAAAAAATTATATGAAGCTCTACCCTTATTTTGTCAAGTAGAATCACCTCTTTAAGTTTCGTGATCGATTTTTGAATCACCCTGTAGATCATGTTTAATATGGTGGGCCACCCTGTATTTAATAATTGGGATTTATTTTTGATACCTCATGCATTCAGTCCCAATTCCAATACTTTCAAACTTAAGAGTTAAATTTTTGTTGGTGGAACAACTATCTTCATCCTCAAAATAAAACGGAATGGGTAAAGCTTTAGCTACAACTTGAATGGACATTTCTTGATAATTGGGATCCAGCGCATCAATCGTGGACTTTAAAATAACCTTATAGCTATCCACTTTTTCGGGAAAGAATATAACATCAAAATTTTCAATTTGATAGGGTTTGATGACAGCTCTATCAGGATTTATAATAACAGGTAGGCGATTTTCTAATAATAAATCCTCAGTTGATAGTAGGCTTGTGGCACTAGTGCATTTGAATGGAGTCACTATAAAAATATAAAATGTTGTCTTATTAAAAACGTTTATATAATTCAACTATAATTTAATTCGAGGTTTTGTCGCAACCTTTTCAAGGGATACAGGATGGTCCTTAAGTAATGGCCCAATTTAACTGGATAATTGTAAAAGTTAAAATATTGCTATTTAACTAAACTTACCTTAGTTCAAAAGTTGATATTAACTGACATAAGATGTGTTAAAGTTAAAACAGTAATTTTAAATTATTTAAATATTATTTGATACGTTTTGAATATTGTAATAAAACTTGGTATCTAGGGGTTTTTATCCAATGTTAATTTTTAGGTGTTAACTAGAGGAAGCTACCTATTCTGCTTTAAATTTCTCTAACCCTTCGCAACTTTTTTGTCCTTCCCTGTATGTACCATTCGAGTAAAATATTTAACTCTTCTATGCTTTATAAACAAAAAGGTATACCTTGTAAGAATCGCTCCAAGCAACTTTTTTCTAGATATTCGCTTTTAAGTTATTTAGTGCAACCCAAAAATGCCTTTCACAACACGGTATTATTCATAACTAGGACTGCCTTATTAGTACAGGAAATGAAGCATTTAACCTGGCAATTTTTAGGTCCTGCATGGATTGCCTTGAAATTTTAACAGGAGGTAGGGTATAGTCCAAGGATTAAAACCTATATCAAACAAAAGGTGAACTTTTTTATTACATTTTAACAACAGGTATCGATTGAAAAATGATTCCAAGCAAAAACGTTCTCTATATTTTTTCGCAAAACCTAATACTTTTCAAGTTATTCGCGTATAGTACTACAAGTATATAACTCGAAAATTATGCATTTTTTTTTATTAAAAACTGTAAAAATCAAAATTGTAGGTTTTAAAAAGATAAACAAAATTGTTATGTTATACTTTTTCTACGACCAACATGACCCAAGAACGCTACCTTCTGTTAAATTTTAAGGCAATTCATGCAGGACCAAAGGAATTGCCAGGTTTACCTTTTTTGAGCTTTACTTCCTGTGCTACATCATAAACGAAGTGATTTAATGTATTCTATCCATATACTTTTGGTTGCACTAAACCACTTAAATGCAAATATCTTGAAAACGGTGGCTAAGGACAACTCTTACAAAATATGTCTTTTTTGTGTAGAAAGCATAGAGGATTACTTGGATAATACTTAGAAAGCATCCCAAACAAGTTGGAGAGTTTTATAGAAATTAAAAGTAGTGCAGGTGGGGTCCTCTAGTTAACACATAAATATTAACATTAGATGAGCTCATGTCAGAAAACCCCTAAATACCGAGTTTTATTACAATATTCAAAGACCTATCAAATATTACAGAAAAAATTTAAAAATGTTTTCAACTTTGACCCCTGTAACGCAGTTAATATTAACTTTTGTACTGAGGTAAGTTTAGTTAAATCGCAATATTTTACCTTTTTGGCCCATTACTTAAGGATCACCCTGTATACCTGAAAAGGTTGCGGCAAAACCTCAACTTAAAGCAGTTAGTGGTAGGGGACACGAGGAAGGGCATGAACCGGGAAAAGGTTGGCAAGACTGGGTAAAGTCACTATATTTCAACAGCTGATTAATCCAGTTGTGTCCAGAATTTGTGCATTTCGTTCTGCATTGTTCTGAAAGTGGTATTTGTTAAAATATGTAATCCTAAATGTTTTTTTATTTAAGGTTAAGTTACGACTTAATAATAATTAAAAAGTGTTGTGTAAACTGTTGCTCTGATAACACTAAGTAAAACCTGTATTTCTCCGAAACTGATGTTGACACATAGCTCCTTTAATAAGATGAGCGAAAAAGGTTCCACGAGATGCCAACACAACCATTTTTAATATGGCTAAATGCCGCAACCCTTTATAGACCGACTTTAAATTAAATCTATATTTCAGAAACCAGTCGACTGACTTTTATGGCGAAAATGAGATTTACAGCAATTTTTAGGCCGGTGGCACACATGCTACTTTTAATCGAACGATTTGACAAATTAACTGAAGGTTGACTAATTTTTAATATGTTTGACGTGATCGTTCGATGGAAAATCGGATCGGATGTATGCGTTGCGGTCATAAAAACCTGTGATAAGTCATCGGCAGTCACCTTCAGATATTCGTAGCCGAGAGTCTGAGATAAATCGTTGACAATTAGTCTAATATGTAAAATAACTTTTACATTAACATTGAGTTAATTTAAAAATTTTAAGTATTTAGTGACCATATTTTGAACTAACCGACAAACAAATTTATTTTTAATGTCGTACGTGACCCCGTATCCCATTGCAAAGTTAAGTTTTCCGTTGAGTGTAAGCCGCTTCAACCAATTTTGAACGATAAGTGTCGTTTTGTGATTTTAAAATATATTACTGTGAAGTGTTAGTACTGTTACGGACTATTAGAAATAAGTGTTTAGTTTATAAAATATATTATTTAGATAATTTACCTTGGTTTTTTCAAGTTCTTTCAAGACTTACAAAGGTTTCCGAAAGCGTTCGAGTTCTCAGTCATCAGGAATGGAAATCACATGGAAATCTAACATACTACAATCTTAAAGAATTTTACCGATGCCGATGTTCAATACAAATGGTGCCGGTTCCTTTGCGCATTGGAAGCGGAATCTGTCCGCGTAACGTATTTCCATATGTGATATAACCAACATATAAATAACTATATAGTAGTCTCACAGTCCGGCACACATAAGGCCAACTTATTGCCTTCAGCATAGAGTAAGGAAACCGTAGGTACGTTACTTTATGCCTTCAGGTATCTAGCTTTCGACGGAAAGCGCCGTCTGTTTAATTGATCCGCTCGGTTCAACACAAGCATTGAAAAAAAGAAAGTAGGTACCATACGCGGCCTAAATATCTTCCCTCGGTGTCTGCAGCGGGGACAAGATGCAAGGACATCCGTTGTCGGATATCCTCGGGCATTTTCGCTATGATAGCGAATGGACTTTACTTTCGTTATTTATACGGTGATATAACGTTCTGCCGCTGAAATCGGCGGTTTGCAGTGTGCCGCAGGGTTCAGAATTGTTCCTTTATTTTTAAAATGTTGCTAAGGTTAGTCAATTAGAAATAATTTAAGAATTTTTAGATTTGGTAAAATATTTTAGTCATGCTCATACTTTTAGAAATAATACGACTTGCTTTTTTATAATTTACCTTGTTGGTTGTCCTTTTCAAAAGCATTGGTGAATGATCTGGACCTTTTTACATTTAGCTGCGCATTTTTGCTACTTAGATTCCATGAAATTTTTAATGGTACAGTCCCAATATTTTTAACCTCAAAGTGTTCAATACTTTTCTAAAATAAAGAACAACTAATTAGCCACTTTACAAACTTACAGTTTTTTTATTGTAGCTCATAAAGTATCTTTCAATACTTAATAGTATATACAGGGTTTCTCCTAACTACGACGGTACAAAACTTCAGGGGGTGCTTTCTTATGTCTTTTTATGAAAAAAATTTCCATAAACATATGTCCGGACATTCTGAGATACAGAAAGTTAAAGTTTTCAAAAAAGTCGGTATATTTTAAATATCTCTGAAACCATTATACCTATTTGAATCAAATTTGGAACACTTATTTAATTTAATTATTGTTAATTATTGGGTCTAGTGGCGTCTTAGTGGGCACCACAACCTATATTATTGTGAAAAAAGTACGCCACTGACTTTCTATAAAGTTTATTTATTTTTTCTAATAAAGCAATTAACAATTTAAATTTTTAGTCCCGTGTATTTTCTTTGTATCTACCTTCGTAAAAAAAAAGAATCCACTCAGTCATTCTACAAAGTAGCCCTAAACAGCATAAAATATTTGAATATTATTTTATGCTGTTATTAAGAAATTAAAAATTTTGACCTTAGTAAATGGAGAAAATGACAATTTATAATGAAATACACAAATGCTTATTAAATTTACGGCAAATAATTGTTTTACTTTTGCTTTTCATATCATATTGTCTATGGGTACTTTTGGAATAAATTAAATTAGCTTTATATCTTTTTCTTTGAAAGTAAAGAAAATAATATTTCAAATGTTGCAATGAGTTTTATAAATCATTTCTTATTTTATGGTTACGTATCAAAGATTGTTAAAATTTTAATGAGAACAATAAGTACAGGGTATTCCATTTAAGTCAAAAAACAAAATAGCCACGCTCGAAAATGTTAATCTGGCGTTTTTCTTTGTAGCCCTCTGTTTCCTTTTCGTCACTCTTAAATTGCCAGATTAGTGGAATTTACACTTTTTAGCATGTAATTAACTTACCCTAACTTAGCCTGACGCGCTCGACAATTTCTGATGGATATAATTTTGTTTTTTATGATCGGCCCTGTACACGGTGCTCATATTTGGTGGAGGTACTTAACGGGGTACAAGGTATCCTCTGGTATATTAATCTGCCGCGCTGTAGTAAATCACGAAATCTCCTCTTGGGCTTCCCTACCATGGGTAAAAAAACTCAGTCAGGTATTTTATACTGATATATTTAATTACATAATATACGCCAAAAATATGAGTTTAACCGTCAATAACTTAAAAATAGTTAAAGATAGACTTATAATACTCTTATTGAAAAAACTTTAGCGGCCCACAGACAATCAATATTACAGCAACAGCGCAATATTTCATATTGTACATTAATATTGACCGTTTTTGGTTAATTTTGTGAGGTTGTACGATATATTGTGTCAATCAAGAATAGTTTGATTTTTATTGTAAAATAGTGATTTATTGTGTCGTGTGTGGATAATATTGCACAATTATTTCAGTTTTCTAATACAAAAGAGTTGTGGATATGACAACACTGGAGGATTGCATAGGGCTTTCTTCAGGTTTATGAAAGCTGCTTGATAATTTTCAGTCCATTCATAGCTGTTGTTGTTTTCGGTTCGCAATATCGGCAAACCTCTGTATGAACCATCTGCAGTAGGTACATAGTACCAGAAAACTTCTAATTTCATGCTTGTTCTTTCGTACAGGCTAATTCTAGATAGCTTCAGTCTTCTCTAGATCGGTTCTTACTCCATTTTCTGTAATTTTATGCCCCAGATATTTGACTTCTTTTTTGAAAAGGTAACATTTCTTTGGACTAAGCTTCAGCTGGGCAGATTTTAGCTTTTGAAAAACCTCTTCAACATTTTTCAAGTGATCGTCGAATGTTTTTCCAAGAATTATGATGTCATCCCGGTATACTAAGCATGATTTCCAAGTTAGTAATGTCAACTCCATCAAACTTTCAAAAGTAGCAGGGGCATTACATAAACCAAATGACATGATATTAAATTGCCGGTTCCGGTCGAGGAAGCAGATTTTTCCTTGTCTTTCGGATGAAGCTTCACTTGCCAATAGCCGCTTTTTAGGTCTAATGTCGAAAACCATTTGGACCCCGTCAAAGTATCTAGGGTATCATCAATTCTTGGTAGTGGAAAACTGTCCTTCTTCGTGACGTCATTCAGTCTTCGGAAATCACACAAAATTTGGTGGAGCCATCTTTCTTCTTGACTAGAACTACTGAAGATGACCATGGACTCTGAGATCGTTCTATAATGCCTTGTTTTTGCATGTCTCCCAATATTATCTTTTCGAGTTCGTCTCTCTTGGCTAAAGGAATTCGTCTTGGTGGTTGTTTGATTGGCGATGCGTCTCCGGTATTTATCCGATGCTGGATTACGTTGGTTTTTCCCAAATTGTTTTTAGATAAGGAAAAAACATCTTGATTTCTTCTTAAAAGTGCTTCTAGCATAGATACCTGGACTGGATCTAACAAGAATTTTGATGAAATTACCAGGTCTTGTAGAGCATCAGGTAATTTACTTGTGAGGACTCTTCCAGGTGTTGTTTAGGTAGAGGTAACCATCATGTAAGCAGGTTGACAGGTACCAACAATGCGTCAGAGTTCTGGCCGATAAAATTCCTTTAGCGTATAACGGACTATTTTCAACTGGTTCGATTCACCTTCTTCTGAGTCTTCAAACTTTACTTGTATAATGCTTTCTAAATTTGGCGGTAATATGACATCTTCTGTAAGGACAACTTTTCGAAATAATGTTTTACTGCTCCGTGATAGTCTCATTACGATCCCTTCATTATTGGTTCGTAGTACCCGGTGTGGAAGATCTAGTACAAACTTCTGATTTTCCATCATGTCAAGGCTAAGGATAACTTCGTCAGGATGTTAGAATTGACCATAGAATCCAAAAATGTAATAATAAATAGGGTATTTTATTTAAAAACGCCACATGTACGACGTAAGTATTTTGTTTTTTATATAATTGTTTTTTATTGCGATTTTTAAATAGTCCCAGCTAAAATACATCGATTGGCTATCTCGAATTTCTTAAAAATACAGCAAAAGTCAAGAAATATGCCGTTTTTCTCCTTAATGGAATACTCTGTACATAATAATAGGTATGACACTCTAAAACCTTTACTGGTTATTTTCTATATTTTTAAAAGAAAACTGGCTACTTCGCGTCGGAACTTATTTCTAATCTTATATTAATACATAATAAAATGACCTACCTCTTTCACATAAGTATCAGAAAAGTTAATCATATTTGTTTCACATACATATCTACTGTAGTCTGCTGCAACTGTCAAAAGATGGGCATAACAGCAAAATAATCAGGTAAGGTTATAAACTCTGGCTCTGTCCCTTCTGTAATCATTACTTCTTTTATGTCTAATACTGCCTCTTCAGACGGTTTTCTAAAACCATAAAGTTCATTGCACTAGCCCATATTTGTAAGAAAACACTTTACCCCTTACACCATGTTTACTATACATGGTGTAAGGGAATTAGTATTTATAACTTTAAGAGATGATTTCTTGCATAATTCTAAGCAAAAAAACCCTCTATAACCTATGTTCAAAAACCAGCCGTTTCAGGGAAAAAAGCTGAACTAATTTCTTTTTAGTCATAACATAAATTAATTTTGCACTTTAATAATTTAAAGTCAAATGACTAATAGCGTAAAATGTATCAATACACCTTATTTATTTTTTTTAAATGTTTTTCTTGCACATAAAATACGATTTTTCAAAGAAAAACAGACCAACATAATTTCTCACGTTTGGCAACGTCATACTCTGCCTCACTCAACCAACCGCGACATCGTGTCGGTAAGCAAAAAATAAATACCTACATCGGGAAAAAATTATGTTTGATAGTTTCTTGCGTACGTCAATGCAAGTTATGTTTACCCGAAATGAAATCACGTTTTATTTTCAGTATATATCAGTGCGTGTCTTTTTATAGGAAAGGGATGTTTTCTGTACTCGAGTATCACGATATGGCTATTCTTTACATATTCCAATTCTAAAGAAGCTAGGCGCATTTACGAAGAACTTTCGTACAAGTATATGGGCACAGTAAGCGTAGTGTAATGTGTAAAAAGTACTTTTATCCCTAAATTCTAGGATCTGTAGAGCTCGATTCGTATGCCGAATTTCAACTAGATTGGATAAAAAAATAAATGTAATATGGTAAATAAACAAAAATAAAACTTAAAACTTTTAGCCCCTGTAACTTGGTAGCCAGAAAGTTTTCGACATTTTATTTAGAACTTACTTTTAGAATTTTTCATTTTATATCCTAAACGATCTACAGATTGATATTATACTTACCCTATAGATGTAGTTAAGGAAGAAGTCCCGCTAATACCACTGTCCTGTAAACCCATACTAGCACTAGGTCGTATACGTAAAGATGACCTAGCATACTCTTCAATAGATAATATGGGTAACACTAAAAAGCAGGTTCGTTTTATAATTGTCTTTGCTAAGTGAAACTATAATTGTCTTTGGTTTTAGTCAATTTATATTATTTTGGCGTCACATGAAAACTTTTTTTATTTATAATTTTACAAAAATTCTGCAAAGTTAAAAACCTGAAAGGTCACTATCAGATATTAAATTTTATTTGTCATCTACGAGGTTTGACCAAAAATGCATTTTTTCAAGTACCTGTACATTGATAATCAAAAATTATAGAAAAAATGTTTTTTCCTGTCATAATTATGAAAATTTAAGTTTGTACAGTGCCCACATATCAAAGGTGGAGTTTTTTACGGTTTTTAAGGCGGCCTTTTTATTGGTAATAAAATATACAGGGTGTTTCATTAAAAACACCCTGTATATTTTGTCATCAGTAAAAGGTCTTCTCAAGAGCTATAAAAATACCACATTTGATGTATCTATTCTTTAATAGTTTCCGAAATATAGTCATGATCAGGACTTTTTCCTAACGAAACATCCTGTATATTATATTAACGTTGCAAAGATATTTCAAAGTGGTTTAACAAAATACCACATTTGATATATTTATCTCATATAGTTTTAGAACTATGATAATATAAATCTAAAAAATAGTAAATATCATTAGGATGTGGAAGCAGGGCTGTATTAACTATTTGGGGCGCCCTAGGCTGAAATTCCCGGAGCGCCTGTTGTTAACATAAATACCACCAAAACATCAAAAAAATTTGAAAAGCAAAAAGAAAAGGTCTTTCCCTCTTTTCACATTTTTTTTCTATCGCTAATATTCAGCGAGTTAGAAGTGCCTGGTCAAATTAACAAAATTTAAAAAACGCTTGGTATCTCCAAAATAAACCAACTTATCCATAATTTACTTTTATCCATAAATTTGTTTCAAAAATTGAAATCGAGATTACGCAATCAGATTCGTTCTCCTTTATATAGTTTTCGTTTACAATGCACGTTACAGCAAAAACTTAAAAAGATAGAACAAATCTAATTGCACATCTGGGTTTCGCTTTTTGAACAAAATTCAGTGGTAACAGTAAATCATGACTAGCTTGATTCGTTTTGGAAATACAAAGTATTTCTTAAATTTTGTCTATTTGGTCAGGTACTTGTAACTCGCTTAATATTAGAGATAGACAAACATTGTAAAAAGAAAAGTTTTAGGTGTTTTTATGTAGAATTTAGTGGCGTACATATATTTTTGACTATTTGATTTCGTTGACTTTTATTTTTAAGCTATAACACAAAGTTGGGGTTTTTAAATGGTACACCCTGTATATTTTATAACTAACTGAAAGGGTTCCTTAAAAGCCGTAAAAATATCACATTTGATATATTTAATTGGTCATAATTTTGGAAATATAGCCATTGTCAGAAACTCGATAATAAAATACATTTTTCAAATGAAACACCCCGTTTATTTTACTACCATTAAATAGACATTTTAAATATCTTTGAAAACATACCAAATTTAAAATTATTTTCTCCAACCGTTTCGGAAATATGAGCTTTCAAATCTTTATGCGTATACTATTTTTAGATTTATATGATCATATTTCCAAAACTATAAGAGATAATTATATTAAATGTGGTAATTTGTTCAAATTCTTTGAAATACCTTTGCAACGTTAATAAAACATATAGGGTGTTTCGTTAGAAAAAAGTCCTGATTATGACTTTATTTCCGAAACTATCAAAAAATAGATACATCAAAAGTCGTATTTTTATAGTTCTTGAGGAGGCATTTTAACTGATGATTAAATAAACAGGATGCCCCATTAAAACAAACCCAACTTTGTGTTATGACTTTTTAAAAAAGGCGACTTTTTATTGCTTTTATTTTTAAAAAAACTTTTTTTTCACTGAACTGAGACAAAAAAAAGATTTTTTTTAACGTTAACCTCAAATTTTCCTAGAAACCATAACCAATAGAAAACAAAGATTATTGAATTTTGTTTTCTTTTTTATCTTATTTAACTACTTGGTAAAAAATATTTTTTCTTTTTTTTTTCAAGTATTATTGTTGTAATTTGTAAACCACTTTGTATATCCAATGGTAATGTTTATAATATTCTTTGGCATTTTAGACAAAGCAACATTTTTATGAAGAATAACTTTTTTGAAATATTAAAAATAAATAATTTTACAGGTATAGTTAAGTCCACACACACTGTATTGCGTGACAATACAATGACATAAATATCTTGAATACCCTTTACCAATTTAGCTCTAACAACTACATCTAACACTTGATATTGTTGGACGCTTTATACAGTTTACGTAAGTTGGCGTTATATAGAAAACTTTTATAACTAATTTTACGAAATTCGTTATGCATGGTTGCGAACCTAAAAGGCAACTATCAGATTTCAAATTGTATTAATCATTCGGAGGTTTGGCCGAAATAGTAATTTTTGCTTAAGTACCTGTATTTTTCCTAATATCCAAAAACTATTATGAAGGAAAGTTATTTAGAAATAAAAGTAATTGTCAAATATTCGTTTATTTGTAAGAATAATATTAGTACAAGATCCGAATAGGAGGCAACCTTCACCCATCTGTTTATCAGATAAAAACTGTTTTATATTAACGATATTATTGAAACAAAGGTACCGCCATAGGGTTGCCTAAAAAATTTAGTAAAGGCGATATTTAATTTACAAAATTAACCTCAAAATTTTTGACACACCTTGTACAATGGCAACCCTTTAATTTTTAATACGTACGTATGCTAGTTATTAAAATATATAGGGTGTCCAAGAATATGTGGACAATCTTTCTGAGTCATAAAGAATACATAAAAATAATGTGACAAGTTCATATAAAATATTTCCCCTTTACAGAAATATGTGCCCTTAAATGACACCACTGAAAATAGGCTTTTCTTGAATAACTTTCATATTACTTGATATAATAAAATAATTTTCAAATATCATAAATACCAGTTGGCACTCCTTAAAATGGTGTCCTTTAAAAACATTCGCCTTCCTTAGGGGCGGACTAATTCTTAAACAATAGTACTAATTATTTTTACACCCTGTATAATAAGAATATAAAAATATTATTTTTTAATAGCTTAGACCCCTAGCTAATAAAAAGTTACTTCTATCCGATATCAATAAAGTAAAGCGTTTTCGAGAAGAACAACCTTTTAATTAAGTACGGTTGTACTTAATAATTTTGTTTGTCGGTTTGACATAGGCTCCCTCTTATTTTATGCATTTCTTAGCTTTAATTAAAAAAGAATATGGGACCCTCCATAATACTGCGACATTATTTTTTGGTTTCGTGAAAATAAAAAAATCTTCTTTTAAGTTTTTTTCAACAGAAAAATCTATTGTTTTATCTCTCCTAAACAAAAACTTGTTTTTGGTCGAAAACGCTTTTATTTATTTATTTATTGATAACTAACAGTACCCCTTTTTAGCTCCGGATTTAATTTACTCAAAAATACTTGTTTTATTTCTTTATTATACTGGGTGTAAAAATAATAAACACCATTGTGTAAGGGTTAGTCTACGCCTGGCGAACTAATAAAGGCAAATGTTTTACCAAGATACCATTTTAAGAAGTCCCAACTGGTATTTACAATATTAAAAAATATGTTATTATACCATTTGATATAAAAGTTATTCAAGAAAAAACCACATTTCAGTGGCGTTCTTAAAGGGCACATATCTCTGTAAAAAGGACTTTAGTATATAATTTAATATGAACTTGTCACATTATTTTAATGTGTTCCAAATGAATCCGAGAAATTGCCCATATATTCTTGGACATCCTGTATATTTTTAAATAATGCAGAATGTACCATTTTTTTTGTATTTTAAAATTTAAAAATTTACCACAGCTTCATTTATAAAATCAAACAAACAAAATGTACTAATATATGTACTAGTACTGTTATGTACAATAACTAAATTAAAATTGACATTATACAGGGTCACTTAATAATTTTAAAACTATTTTTTTTATTGGTCATAGCCTTGACCTTAATGACGTAGCTAGGGCAGCAGGAGCTCTGGGGCAAAAAAGTAAAGACGGAATTGTAAAAAAAGTCCAACTACTTTTTAACTTTCTTTAACTTAACACTCTCTTTATCTATCTTCATACTAAGCAACACACAACACATTTAAGGAGCAAAAAGAAGGTCCTGTATTTTCCATCTCATTTTTTTTCAGTATCTCTGTTCTTAACTCGAGGGCCCTTTTAACACCAAGGTGCCCCCTAAACTTGGGGGCCCGGGGCACTGCCTAGCCCCATAGTAGATACTTCACTGCTTGACCTAATTTTTTAGGCAACCCCATGGCAATTCCATTATAAAATTCAGTAAACAGGTAGGTGAAGGTCGCTTC